>JAEAOA010001323.1:3077500-3392214 GCA_016746295.1 Potamilus streckersoni
TATCCAAATGCCAAGAAAAGGGTGGCAATGGTCAGATGAAACCTGGATTAGAGTAGTAGCCATAGTCTTTGCATTGTAAACCCTTATACGTTAAGAAATCATTCTCTTCGAAAGCACATGACTCATAGTCTGGCTCTCTACTTCGTATGCTCCGTGTGTTGAACTTCGTATAGCGGAGTGCAATGCAAGGAGCATATTAAACAAGGGAACAAGAATATTGTCCCCAATGAATATGTTTGTGTATACATCAGAGGTTATCCAAGGGAGCACATTGTATAAATAGTCGTTTCAGATATAAGACGGACAACATTTACATTAGAGTCGTCTGTCTCTTTCCGCAATAAAATTTCGGACATAAATTTCAAAATTCAGAAATTACAAATTTTAGTCGTTTTGAAAAGTTGTCAGCCATGACAAACTGTATTCAGGTAAAACCATCTCTGAAATTGTTTTGTTTTTTTTTATTTATTAGAATGCTAAATTGCAGATTTGCCTAAATTATGATTTACAACTCTGTCGGACTTTTCTGCTCTTCAAAGGTTTCCGTCACTAATATTGGCCCAAAACGCATACTAAATTCGACCAACTGACAAAAATAAAATATCTTAATGCTTACCATTTGAAAAGCGGCAATTGTCACCAGAACAATCTGTTGAAAACAACACTAATTATGGATGTAGGGGATATTGCCTATGTGTTTTCATGACTCGCGATATGTCGGCCTATTCTGCGCATGTCTTTGAAACGATGTAATGTTAATGCATCGGGCTATGCAAATAAAATGCCATTACTTTGGACTCTTTCGTCAGCATTTCCGCCAAGGAACTAGATCAGGTTTATAGCTGGTTTGACAAAATTCAATGTAAAAATGCCATTAAATGGAAAGAGATATTAAGCAAACTAAACCTATCAGGTAAAAGAATATTGTAACAGTTCAACATTTTATAAGGATAAGCTATTATTTTGAAGAGAAACAATAATGAACAGGATGTAATGTGTTTACGTCTCGTTTATGAAAAAAAAAAACTAAATAATTTAGTAACAGATTACAAACTTGGGATTTTCTTGCGAAGTGGCAAGTTGATAAGTTGGATAGCAGACGATAAAGTAGGTGTCGGACAACTTCTTGCGAAGTTAGAAACTTGGATTGCGAAACAGTATTGTTCTTAGGTAAAGATTTCTATCTTTTAAATAATTTATTTAGTTGTATAATTCTAAAAGAGAAATGTTAAATGAGTTGTTCTGTGTAACAACTTTAACAAGGTCATGGAGTGGGAATTTATGTCAACATTTAGAAATCACATTGTCGTGTGCATTTATAATATAAATGTGAGATATTTTTTTTACACTTTCCTTAATAAGGACGATCGTTCTTTCCTGAGACAAATTATTTTTTCGACCATAAACAACACGTTTACAGAAACGGCAGAACTAACTGACTGGGTTCATTCTAATTTCGGTCTTCCACAGATTCTGAGTTATCCGAAATTCCGGTTTGGCTAAATTTCGGATTTGCCCAAAATTCGATTTGTCCAAATTTCGGATTTGCCAGGTTTTGAGTTATATGAATTTCGGGTTGGCTAAATTTCGGACATACTCAGAATTTGAGTTATCCGAATTTAGGATTCGGAAAAAAAAATCGGTTTTGACCAGATTTTGATGCATTCCAAATTCAAATTTGCCCAGCAGATTTTCATTTTAAGGTTTTATTTATAGGAAGTCTGTATAAATAATGCGGCACAAATCTAATCCAATAGAGTTATACTTTAATTTATGAAACATAATTTTTTTTTAAAAAATAGTTTATAAAAATATATTTATAATAAAACGGTTGTTCTTAAAGTATGTTTTAAAAATTGTTTATTGTGAAAACCTTGCTTGCTGAGGCTTGTACAGTAAATGTATGGTGTATGTGTATGTGTACGAAGACTATTAAATTTAACAAAACCTTTGCCTCACTAAATTTCAACAAAGCACGGGGGCAGTTTGTCACTGAGAAAGGGGACCCGTGATTTTATACTTTATCAGTGGCAGAGAATGAGTTTGCATCTTGTATTAAAAATATACCCGAATCACACTCAAATGTAAGCATCTTTAATCCTTTCCAAACACAATTTTAATTTTGTCATTTGAAGAACTTTTATGTTTTAATATGCATATTTCGTGGTATTGCCAGACGTAATTAAATCAAACAGAAAGAAAATCAATTAATTATTTACCAAGCGTAAGCAGCTTGTATATAGGCCTACACATTTTATCTTGCAATATAGAAACGCCCTATATCGCCGTCATTCTGTGAATACGCCCGATGACTAAGGAGTAACGTTTACGATTGTTTGTTATTGTAGAAACATTACGTCTACAGGTTTAATTAATACAAACATTTCATGTCAGTTTGATTTCCAATTAGGGGCTTGTTTTCCACTTTAGATGCAAAGTACAGAACAATGATCATGACAGATATAAACAAGGTAGAGGTTATAGCTGTGTACCGTATATATATATATATATATATATATATATATATATATATATATATATATATATATATATATATATATATATATATATATATACATACATACATACATACATACATACATACATACATACATACATACATACATACATACATACATACATACATACATACATACATACATACCTACCTACATACCTACATACCTACATACATACATACCTACCTACCTACCTACATACATACCTACCTACCTACCTACATACATACATACATACATACATACATACATACATACATACATACATACATACATACATACATACATACATACATACATTAGTGATCATCATATCAATTTCGAAAAAAAGTTTTATTGACCGAGTCAACATTGTTATATGCAGATACTAGCTAACAAAAGCGCACCGACATGCACTCTGCAAAAGTGTAAATAACAAAAAACATCATTTTTAAAATAGTTCTGAGAACTTGGCCTACAGTTCTTCTATGTAAGACCAAATAATACAAATGATAAGAAATAATTGTCATTTTAATGATTCAACTGACATTTACTGAGTTAATTACTCTAAATGCTAATGTTGTATGCGATCCCTTTGTCTTTGGAAAATAATCGGCAGTCAGTTAAAGTTAATTATAAAACTTGAAAGCAAATTGTTTTGATCGCGGGTTACAGTTAATTAGAATTGGACTGAGAATAATGGTCCTGACTTTGGATTTTTGAATACCACCCACACTGTTTAATGGTTTTGTCGCGTGCGCTTTTGTCGAGGTTGTTTAGCATTGCAAGGTTGTTTAGTCAGTACGCTTTTGTCCGTGCGCTTTTGTTATGGAGCCACTAGTTAACCTTAAGTTGTTGTTATACGGTTTAACGCCATTTTTCAGCACAAGATAGGCTATACATGGCGGCCAGTATTAATGGTGGAGGAAGAACCCTGGAAAAACCCGGGAAGAGCCAAAGACCCACCAGAAGCTACTGGCAGGCTTTCTCACTTTAACAATAAGGACTTACGGTGGGATATAAAATGTGGAAAATAGTTATCATATGTATGGTAGCTTGACACAAAATTTGGAAAAAAAAATGCATACCCCTTTTAGGCATTATTAGTTATCACAGAAAAGGGTTTATTTGTCAATCAATTACTAGTACTTCAATCACTGTAACACGCGGTGTCTTTGAAGTAATGCGCAGAGGCTCAAGTCTAACCTTTAGCTGTTGTATTAAATATGAAATGGGGGCACGTTGGGAGGGGGAGGCAAATAACGCACTCCACAGGGAGAAATGGCATGTCGTTTTCGAAAATTTCACGTGTATTGGACATGTAACATCAGATAATATTATTGAAAACGATGGCAGGATCTAATCTGCCTATTTTCGGATTCAACCTTTGTGAGAAATAAATTATTCAATTATGCAAAACTTGCTTGTGTTGATATTTCTTGTTGCATAGTTCAAGTCTCTGCAGACGTCACAGGATTAACCGCAAAAGTAAAAGATCAATGAGCAGGACTGCCAGGAATAACATCAGAATCAGCAACTGTTGTTCAATGAATTTGCATTAAATCCAAATGCTGTTAATTTTGTTAATTTACTCCTAGGCTGAGATGATGAACATGCAACGTCTAACTTGCATTTACCCACTGATGACAGTATATAATTTAGATACAGATTTTTCTCCATTTGTTTTGTATTTATACACAGCAGTCGGTACTCCATACATATATATATATATATATATATATATATATATATATATATATATATATATATATATATATATATATATATATATATATATATATATATATATATATATATATATATATATATATATATATATATTTATATATATTAGAGAATTTTAACAGAATTTCGTTTTAGTAGTTTATATTGTTGCATTTCATATTTACATTTATCTAAAATGAGTTTATTTTATACATTTTATTGAATCCATGTTTACATTTTTTAAAACTTACCAATTAGTTTGCACCCTGCCCTAATTTTTAATAACCTGTTGTTGTTGTGTTTTTTTTTCCATGGTCATGGACTGTGTGATCTGATGTATGACCCCTACTCCTTCTGTGTTCCATACGGTAGTTGTTAATGTTTCGTGTTTTAAGCTATTATGTGAAAAGTACAACAAGCCCTATTTTTGACATTTCTCTTTCTTTTTTTTTCTTCTCGAAAGCATATTGTCTTCTATGGATATTAGCAGTATGAGTCTTATGGATTCTAACCGCTCCGGTGGCCTAGTGGTGAGAGTCCGCTTCGGATGCGGGAGGTCGTGGGTTCGATCCCCGGCCGAACCATACCAAAGACTTACAAAAATGGTACTAACAGCTACTTCTCTTGACGGTCAGCATTAAGAGGTTAGTGTTAGGACTGGTCGGCCTGGTGTCAGGATAATGTGACTAGGTGGGACATCATGCTACATGAATGTGGCATGATGCCCCAGTGCTAGACATCACTATAAACTGCCACACTGCGGACATCGTAGCGATATGACTGAAAAATTGTTAAAGCTACGTTAAAAATTATAAACACCACCACCTTATAGATTCCATTAATTCCGTAAACCGTGTGGTTGTGGTCATCGTTTTAGGCTTTTAATTACTATGCATGGTGTTTTAAATAACTCATGTATGTAATCTCTCCTGAATTATTTTCACATGGTCACGAGATGGTGTGGACTGCCTTCTCCTACATGACGAGTATGTTTGTTACAGTGTTTCAGGCTTGTTAGGTTTCTCGATGATGTGTAGTATGGAGTATATTTTGTTAATTGTCAAAAACTCTTAACTTTCATATTGATACAATTTTCACTGAAACCTAACCCTTTTCATAGGCATGCACAGTGTAACTTTTATGTTTTGTCGTAGCCTTCATGTCCCAAATGATTGTTGTAACTATTTTAGGCTTTTAACGAGTCTGTGAAATTCATTCTTTAGGGTCCAATAGATTGTGTGCAGTAATCTCGACTTTTTCCATTGATCTATTTATATTCAATAATATTATTTTACTCATGCACACGATGACCTGATCCCCTCCCATCTGACATCGATCTCTTTTCTTCAATCTGAGTGGTCAAAAGCGCTCACTGTTACGGGTCATTATCATCTCACCTCTGTCTGCGCGGGTTCGGCCAATGTAGGTATCTGAGAAAGCTTGCCAGTAGCTTCTCGGGGATCGGTGGTTCTTTTAGGGGTTTTCCCAGATTCTTCTTCCACTATTTACACTGGCCGCCATGTATAGCCTATCTTGTGCTTTTAAAAAATTGGCGTTAACCCCTAAACAACAACATCAACAATAACTTTTCTTGAAAACCTAACGTTTAACATAGGTATGAGCAGCATGTGAATGTGTAAAATCTGTCTCCTATATGCTGGTTGTCAGTGTGTTAGGCTTAGTAGACTTGACATGTTTGTTGGTCTGTGGAATGTATGCATATAATAAGACAGACTTTTTTATATTTATCTCCATTTTGTTTGTTTGTTTGTTTTCTTGTTTGATTTTTTTGGGGTGTTATTGGTCTTTTTTGAGAGGTGCATTTTTTTCTAATAGTCTTGCTCATCTGAAAATGGCGTCGGATTTCCTCATTTCTTCGTTTTCTCCTATGAGCAGTCCACGTTAGTATGAGTCGCTGTGGTTGCCAGTGTTTCTGGATTTTAAGCGGGTTTCGTTCAATAGAAAATGTTTTTAATAAACCTCATTCGTGATATTGGCATAATTTTCTCTCAAACCTTTTTTTTTTCATGGTTGTGACTCATATAGTGGTTGTCAGTGCTGTTTATAGAAGAAAAAAAAATTAATAGTTTTTCAAGAAGTTTTGGATGTGTCTGCATATAGCATCAGTAGTTACCTGACACTGATTCTACTAACTGGTATGGACGCACGATACTACTCGCTAACAGTTTCATGAGTTTTATAGTAAACAGATTCCTCCAACACTAGTTACAAAGACTGGCAGCAAATAAATTTGCAATCGATGATGTATAGCACTTAAATAGGTATTATATGGGTCTAAACTCATCGTGTGTCACTCACACAAACGTATTACAAACGTCTGTCTATCTATCTTTTTGTAGCAAATAAAATACAGTAGAACAGGGGTTTTTAAATTGTGGTCGCGGTCCCTTGGGGTCAGTCGCATGATGCCAAGGGGTCCGCAAGCAGGTCCCATAAAAGAATCAAAATAGTATATTTGCAAAGTTTTCATTATATTAACAATTATAAAAACAAGTGAGTACTGAGCTGTCTATTCTGTATTGACTCTATTCTATTCTATGGTTATTACTTACTGATGTTTTACATGGAGTACATAAAATATTAATAATGTTGATCGGCCAAATTTATTGGATAGGCTGATAGGTTTCTGACATCTGACCACGACATGCTACGGAGTCCACAGTTTCAAAAAGTTTGATGACCACTGCAGTAGAATAACACAGAAAATGAAATCACCCCAGCTTACAATTTAACTAAAACATGATAGGTTTATTTACATATAAGTATTGCTTTGAACTTGTTGTCACCGACTTTCTTGAATTTTTTTCAGTGTTTCATCAGTTGTGTTTCTTGCTACAATGCTGTTTTAAAGGGTAATAAGGTCGGGAAGAGCTATCCTTACCACATCCTTACAGCTTGATTAACGATTGCGGTTCTATGCAAAATGCAATCACGTTCTGGTGGGTACCGTGAAGTATAAATAAGCAACATACATACATACATGCATCAGTCCAAAATAGTCAATTCAGTAGAGCTTGTTAAACGCTTAGAACCAAAGAAAACAATATGAAAGCCACACTTTGTGTTGTTGTGCTGGCCATGCTCATTGGTAAGTCCTCTCTCTCTCTCTCTCTCTCTCTCTCTCTCTCTCTCTCTCTCTCTCTCTCTCTCTCTCTCTCTCTCTCTCTCTCTCTCTCTGACAAACAAATTTATCCTCTTTGTCTTGTCATTTATATTTAATGAATGTCTGTCTCATGTATGTATGTATGTATGTATGTATGTATGTATGTATGTATGTATGTATGTATGTATGTATGTATGTATGTATGTATGTATGTATGTATGTATGTATGTATGTATGTATGTATGTATGTATGTATGTATGTAAGTCTACATTTTCAAATCGAATGACTGACTACGTAAATAAAATATATTTGTAACGCAATTATAGCATATATGTATGTATGTATGTATGTATGTATGTATGTATGTATGTATGTATGTATGTATGTATGTATGTATGTATGTATGTATGTATGTATGTATGTATGTATGTATGTATGTATGTATGTATGTATGTATGTATGTATGTATGTATGTATGTATGTATGTATGTATGTCAGCTGATGTTACTTTCGATGATCCATGAAATATTCCGATGTAATTGCTTTGACAGGACTTTTGAAACATGAGCAACATTCATAATTATATAGCACTAACAAAGTAGTGTCTACTCGTTGTTGAGTACGAAAGTTTATTAAGATTTTTTTTTAATTGAATGATTTTGACATCATAACAACGTTGAAAAAAGAAATGACCGCAAACCACGCACCACATACATTTGGAAACGATTTTTACAAAAATAACCACGTTTAGTTTTGTTACGTGAAAGAGTGTTAGTAAAATACATTTGTGTAAATGCGCAATCTGTTTTATTTTTACTTTAACAACATTTTTCTCCTTTAAATCCTTGTCCTGCAGCTGTAGTCTTTAATTTCTCCTGGAAAACAATCAAATAGACTTTCAATAATTCTAATCCATCAATGTAAAATGAAGGAGATGCGGTCTTTTTATTACTTCAGGACTAACTGTTCTAAGTTTATACGCTATTTGTGTTTATAAGTAGTAGTAATAAAGTATACCACTACGTAATGGTGATCCTACAATCCTTGAATGAACTTTCTTGGAACTATATAGTTGTTGTGCATACATACGCATGCATACATACATACATACATACATACATACATACATACATACATACATACATACATACATACATACATACATACATACATACATACATACATACATACATACATACATACATACATACATACACGGGTATTTGGCTGAGTAAGATAGCAGAAGCTAAAAAAAGTCCTCAAAACAACCAGTATATATATATATATATATATATATATATATATATATATATATATATATATATATATATATATATATATATATATATATATATATATATATATATATATATATATATATATATATATATATCGAGGTAAAAAGTCTACATTTTCAAATCGAATGACTGACTACGTAAATAAAATATATTTGTAACGCAATTATAGCATATATCCCATATTTTCCTCTAAAAGAAAGTGAAAGAGTTATATTTCTCATTTCCTATTCTAGCCGTAGTGTTCAGCAGCAGAAAGTGTCAACGTGATTCAGATTGTTTCGGAATCAATTGCCCCACGGGACAGGAGGGATACTGCCACTTTCGTAGGTGTCATTGCCATGCAGTGCACGAGTGCCACATCGCCTTTGATTGCACGGACTGCCCAACTGGGTCTTTTCCAACATGTGACAACAACCATTGCCACTGCTAGAGGTTGGTTGGTTTTCATTTTAATATAAATCCGAATGCTGTGAAACTGTAACATAATTATCATATAATTATCTTTTATATTCTTACTGTTGCTATCCATTTTACGGTGATAGCAGCCACTTATACTGATACTGGCACGGTTATGGGTATGATTGTTTTTCATATATATATATATATATATATATATATATATATATATATATATATATATATATATATATATATATATATATATATATATATATATATATGCTTTTCGCACCCTTCCACGGCAGTAAGATATTGACACTGTTACAATCCAGTCTAAGATTTATCCAACTGATATTTAATTGACACTAGAATCCAGTCTGGTTTTCATTTCAAGATTATGGATCTGCTAAATACCAGGATCATAATTATCTTTTAAATTATCACTCAGTCCACGCTGGATAACAAATACTGCAACTGACAGATCTACCTTAACGCGTGGTTTCCCTCTCTGAATGCAAATGTTCAGAGATACTATACTAAAGACCTAAAAAAAAAATCAAACAACTTAGCAAATAACTTATCCATTTTGTTTTACAGTGAGTTTTAATGACATTTATGACCGAGTAGATGTGTTTGCCCGCCATAAACTGTCTGCTGTTTTTAAAACTAAAAACTCGAAATTTCGATTTTTGCTTATTATGTTTTCTAAGCCTGAATTAAAACGTTCTTCACGGCTGTATTTCTTTTACACGATAATAAAAAAGACATAAATGTCATTTTGGCTGTCATTTTAACTATATAAAACATATTGTGCAGTAAATGCATTTCATTTTCAAAGACGACAATACATTTTTTTTGTTGCTTACTAAAATGTATTATACATTTACAGGTCAACAGGAATCCATCCAAAGAATCAAACGTATTACGGGTCTAACTCTACGAGCGAGAATCCTGTTCGACATGTGATGACTTTTTTCACGAGATTGATTTAAATAAACATTTTTAAAACAAAATTACTTTTGTCTCTCTTCTTTTATTTCCTGGCTTAAGTTGTATCTATGTTTGAGAAAAACATAATCAGTTTTCACATATATTGGAGGCTTACAGTGGAGATAATTATCTTAGAATTGTGCATGGAATATTGGAGGCTTACAGTGGAGATAATTATCTTAGAATTGTGCATGGAATATTGGAGGCTTACAGTGGAGATAATTACCTTAGAATTGTGCATGAATATTGGAGGCTTACAGTGGAGATAATTACTATAGAATTGTGGATGTAATAGAATTGTGTCATTAATGACATTTAAGCGGTCTGAGATATAAAATCTTCTAATTTTGTTTGATACAGTAATCTCAGCATTATTTCCAATTATCAAACATTGTAGGATCTTCCGTTTGTGCTGATGCAATCGTAGCCATACCAAGCCAAATATTACTAAGCATCTTTATTTTTTTAACAAACATTTTTTCTTGTGAGCACTATCTAACCTGTCCCATGAATAGATAGAGCACGAATGACTGGATCATACACGATAGAGCACGAATGACTGGATCATACACGATAGAGCACGAATGACTGGATCATACACGAAGACCCGCAATACCAGGACAGTTTTATTTACAAACAAACAAACAAATGCTGATTATTTTAAAATTATGACACCAAGCAACACAATGAAATATCGAAGATTTCTGCCCCTTAATTTATCGGCTATTATCAAACCATCATCTCTGATCTAGAGACGTCTGTTCACTTCATTCTACAACCCTTAGCATACGTCTTTCGGTTAGATTTGATTGAATGCAGCTGAAAGGAAACGATCAAACCAGATTGCTCATTCTTTTAGCTAGGAAAATAACACAGAATTTTAGTCGCGGTTTCCGGTGACAAAAATATGTCGCATATTAATTTCCCGAATTCACATCACACTTTTTTTATTTTAGTTCAAAGTAATGGACAGCTCGGAAGTCGTCATGCACATTCAAAGCACATTTTCTGCTAACTTATTTACTAAAGATCGATGTGAACTGAAATAGATGAAATCATGAAAGTATTCTGTTCATATTTAAGAAATTGTAAGATTATGGTGCTGTTCATGTAACAGACATGAAAATACCATATTGCACTTTAATAGGACATGATAAAAAAAGTTACTCCTTCCTGTCTGGCAGAGACGGCAGGCAAAATCTGACTTGAAAGCTGGCGCATGGCATCAAACAGAGACCCATAAGGCCACATGATACATGACTGAGGTAAACGTGGTTTCCACAAAGACAAAACGCAGCTCCTGGTTAGATAGTCATTAGCACTTAACTGTGTAATGCATGGACTAGACTCATTTGACATATTACGATACCAACAGCTCAAGACATGCTTGGTGTTTTGCATAAAAAGGGCTAGTTTACACACTACAAACTGGTCTTCATTCGAAATGACCCTAGATGATTGCATGATGACAAAGTTCACAAATGAATATCTCTAAAACAAGAAACATTTCATGAAATTACTAGCATCTGCAACTATACCATCATTTAATAAATGTAATATTTATAACTAGTACGAACTCATGTTTAAAAAATACCGCAAAGTGAAAACCATCATACTAACAACATGACTCCATCAAGCAATATGCAATTTCACTAATAATGAAAATTTACGAAAATTCCAGGTAAATCCAACAAAGCAAAACATTCTATCAAATACAAATGATAGAGAGAAAGAAAAGCGATGCAGTTATTAAATACCTATAAAATTGAAAGATTAAACCGTAAAGGAGACACCAACCTTACTCAGCTTTACTTGTTGTTGTTGTTGTTGTTGTTGTTGTTGTTGGGCTTAACGCCATTTTTCAGCACACGATAGGCGTTACTTGTGTTTTATGCATATACTGAACGATTCAAATTTTATCTGCACGTACATGGCGCGAATCACGCACGCCCCCCCCCCTTCCAAGAAATCAAGAAAAACAAAACAACAGAAAAATAAAATACCAAAGCAGAGAAAATATTTACCCGTAATCACAAAGCGGGCAACATGACTCGTTTAATATTAACCCGTAATCACAAAGCGGGCAACATGACTCGTTTAATATTAACCGTAATCAAAAGGCGGACAACATGACTCGATTAATATTAACCCGTAATCACAAAGCGGGCAACATGACTCGTTTAATATTAACCCGTAATAAAAAAAAAACAGACTACATGACTCGTTTAATATTAACCCGTAATCACAAAGCGGAAAACATGACTTGTTGAATATTAACCCGTAATCAAAAAGCGGACAACACGACTCGTTTAATATTAACCCGTAATCACAAAGCGGAGAACATGTCTCGTGCTATATTTACCTATAATCATAAAGCTGGCATCATGACTTGTACAATATTTACCCGTGATCACAAGATGAGTAGTACTATTTTTATTTTAACATTTAATGCAATACCAGCTGCTTCTGAATGACATCTTAAAATTTTTACTATAAGGAGAAGAGAGAAAATAAAATAATGTAAAAAAATCTAGATGATTTTCTGGAGTAATATTTCTGAAACAAAAAAAACCCACTGTTTATTTTTAAGCACGCTTAAATCGCTTAAAATATGGATACCAGCTGCCATCGATGCACAATATACCCTCAAACTCCTTTATTGTTTTATTTTTTTTTTATTATTTTTTTTTTGTAAAGATAAGACTTGAATAAAAATTATTAGCCATAACAACGGGTTGCCTTAGGACGTTTGTAATATTTATTAAACACATATTACTACTGCAATTGTTGCATTTCATCCAGGGGCTCTGAATGACGAGTGATGTAAGGTGTTCGCCTCTACAGATGGCCAATATCTCAACTCATCGCGTTGGTTCAACTCTCGGGCACGAAAAGCGTAATACGTGAGAAAGCTTGCGCCATTAGCTTGTAGTGGGTCGGAAGTTCTTCCCGTGATCTTCCTCCACCTAATTTAATGACCACCACGTATAGACAATCATGTGCTGAAAATGGCGTTAAACCCATAACAAAAAAAAAAGAACAAAAACATTTCATTTATTAATTTCAACCACACTTCAAGCTCTTTTCAGCCAGAAGTTGAGAATGGCATGAGACAAGAGCGCAAGGAAGAAAATAAGAGACCACGGTCATCAGCTTCAACTGTGAGCATAAAGTTTTAACTTGTAATAATAATAATAATAATAATAATAATAATAATAATAATAATAATAATAATAATAATAATAATAACCTTTTTGTTCACAATAAAAAAAGGCCATTATTTTCAAGGATACAAAAACGATATTGCTTAATGGATATGTTAGACTGTTTGATATAAAGAATAATATAAAAGAAATAAAATCAAATAATAATACATTTTTGTTAAGGGAATTACACTACTGTAGCATCGAAATGGCTTACAAATTTCTCGAATTACACGTAATTACGTTTTAATTAAATACCACTCAATATTTCTATATAGAATCTGCAAACCCAATGTGCAGGACATATAGTTACACATACATCACATATATGCAAAGCTGTTATCATGTTGAGACTCTCTCTCTCTCTCTCTCTCTCTCTCTCTCTCTCTCTCTCTCTCTCTCTCTCTCTCTCTCTCTCTCTCTCTCTCTCTCTCTCTCTCTCTCTCTCACACACACACACACACACAGGTTCCTCCTGCGTTCGACGAAGTCCAATGAGTTCTAGAGCAGCAATGTTATCCGTCCGTCCATCTTCGCTAACCAAGGTTCCGACGAGTTAACCCTATCCGCACTTTGGCGGATCGATAAGATACTTTGGGCATAGCGACATAAAATGGATTTTATGAGTTGTCTCTCTTAGTATATAATGTAAGTAACACAAAACGCGTAACAGCGGTGCATTACATCAGCCCAAAAATGGAGGAGGCAATTGACTTCAAAAGAATACATTGTAAGATTAAAATTGAATGTATGACTACGTACCAGAGAGAAGCCATTACAGGTGTACTTGAGGAAAAGGATGTATTTATATAAGCACGGATCAACAGTGAAAATTTTCTTATCTATCTGTCCGTTCCATTTGTGCTCTCCGTGTATCGATCAAGTAAGAACAGTGTTAAAACTTTAACAACCTGATTTTGATTAGATGCGGCTCCACCTCATCCAATGAATTTCACAGACCCAAATACTGAATTATCTGATCGATCCGCCAAAGCGAAGATAGGGAAAACACATCGAAATCTTGGCTAGCGAAGATGCCGTAAAGATGTTGGTTTCCACAGAAAACGTTACACGGAACGTCTGAATTGTAATCAGATATGGTATGCAGTTCTGTGTTAACACATCTTCGAAACATTGATTCTTTCCCTACTATGTCATAGTTTTGTGGTGTTATGGGTTGCCAGTACTACTGACTTGGGAATCTAGAACATTGGCTTTTTCCAAGGATTGATGGACACGGTCCAGATCTGGCATACGAAGTGACCTTGAATGTATTCAATATTCTGCTTTTCATCTTATGACGTAATCCCCCCCTTCCGGAATTGTTGAATTTCACACTTATTTACACCTGGCTTTACGCTGATCTTGTGCGAATAAGATTGTCAGCGTTTCACAAAATCGCTAGGGTGGTGGTTACGGTTTTGGATAGCCCTCCCTCCTACCTCTTATTTCTTTAGCATAACTCTACTGAAGAGTGTTGATTTGCCACAAAATAGAATGTACCATATCATTAATAAGACCTTGAATGAATTACATACAACCTTTTTTACAGGAGCTGTTGTACCTGAATGACTTGATCTTAACCAAGGGATTTTTTTCACTAAGGTTTTCAGTGTTCCACGACTACATTTATAGGATTTGATACCCCGTCCTTGCTGTTCAGTTTTACGATTTGCTTAGTGACTTAATGGTAGACCTTGAATAAATTCTAGTTTCACCCTTTCGCATAAATATTTAAAAGAAATAAGGGCTTTAACGTTTTCTTCTGGAATATCGTCATATACGGGAATTATTGCCCACTTTTGTTCATCCTTGTGACTGTATTTTCTTTAAAATTACGTTACCAGGGCTTGCAGAAATTGAGCAGAATTAGGCATGTGTCTTTGTATTGATTAAACACTGAAAGAGTTTGACATCAAATATTTTAAATAATCATTTAAAGTTTAACATCAAATATTTTAAGTAATCATTGAAGGAAGTTATGGCTTCTTAATGCCCATCTCCTAAATTTGGTTTTAAAAGAAAAGTTCTTATAATTAAATCCCTCCTGACAAAGTGAATTTGGCTCTCTGTGATGCAGCCATTGCTAATAACTGTTTTCCTTATCTTCCAAAAAGGACACATAACAAGACAGATTGTCGTAAGGGCTGTAATTGATAAACAAATAAATGAACTTCATAATGTTATGCATATTTAATTTATTTGTTAGGTTTTTTTAATTTTTTTAAAAAAAATTTCATTACATTCTATTGTAATGTAACATAGTATGTTGGACTTAACATTGTCCAAAATTGACTTTTATTTGTGCTGTACCCAAATTGACTTTTATTTTATTCACTGTAAACAACTAATACATAGCTAAAGTATTTTCTCTATGTATGGGCTTAAAATCCACCCGATCCCTACATTGTTAAAGCCTTCAAGGCTAAATTTGTTAACACTGTTAAGGCTCTCAGGCGTTAACAACGTATACTTTTATACGGTACAGTATACGTTGTATGCCCTTAAGGCTTAACATTGTTAACTGTCACTTGCTCTGCTCTTGCGCATGTGCATCATATTTTATTCAGGACTTTAAATTATTATGACTTGTGTCTGCAATTCTTGGATTATTTTTGTATTTTATTCGTATTACCGTACGTTTTTCCTCATTTACCCTTTGTATTCTCGAGAAAAAAATTGTTTTGTTATTTTTTATTACAAAGCTTGTTGTTCTTCACTCTTTTCGGTTACTTATTTTAAGAGCATAGACTTGTGACAATATTGAAAAGTTGTCATCTATTCTAGAGTATACAGATTAGTTGATGTGTCCTACAAGCTTTTGTCTGTCTCACATCTCCAAGAATTTCCCTAGACATTTTTATCACATATCACATAATTACACGAGAAATAGAAGGGCCACGTGGCTCACATTTTGTCGCAATTTTATTCTTAAATGACGAACTGGTCCGATCATATCTAAAAACTTTATAAATGAAAAGAAAGATGTCTTTTTATGACAACCCATCCTTTGTATACATTCTTCATGTGTCTTCTGCATAGATTACAATGTAACACGAGATTGTGTTGACAAAGCATCGCACAATAGATAAAGGAGACACAATATTAATTATATGAAAAAATGGGAAACAGCCTGAAAATGGGTGAACATAAAATACAGTATATATGGGTTTGTGTGGCCAAGATTGGTTAATAATGGAGGTTATGTTTTAAGAAAAAGAATCTTTTGAGAGCTTATCCCAGTTATAAGTGAGAAAAAATAGAGACATTATTTTATTGAAAGAATACAAGTCCTTTAACAGTCTTGAGTCTAGAACACTCATTACTAAAATTAGCACCTGACTCTTTAGTGCGGAATTGAAAGCACATGTTTCAAACACATGCTGGTTCAGAAAATACCGCGACTCTTATCCTTAACTCTACAAAGAGAAGCTGACATCCAGGTTTCACTATATTGATAAATATCGGTTTGATCATGGGCACTCAGAAATGTTAAGTTTTTGAATTTGCAATATGGTGTTTGCATTGGTTTACTATGGGAACTGAATTAGTACCTAGAGTCCTATAGACAGCTACAGTAGTTCATTGACTTCAATATGCAGGTGTAATTAACATTACTATAATTGCAAATCATATGGTTCTATTTGTGGATAACGATCAAAAGAAATACCTTTTGTACACCTCAAAATGACTTTCAGTTGGATAATAAACAAATATTATGATATTTATGTATTGCCAAGAAGAGAGAGAGGAAACAGGGTGTAGATTTGATTAAGTTAGGTTGAGTCTTTTGCACTTTGGTTCATATCTAAGCAATACATATAGAAAATTTATATAATTTACCATTTCTAGAGTAATTATAGTAATCAACATGATATTTCCTAGTTGTGTTTTGAAACATAATGCATCATATATCATTACTTAGGTCTCTCCCTTTATGCTTAATGGGGATAACCTCTGATGACTTTTCATGCCACTAATTTCCTTTAGAGAATGTTTTGAAACTTCATATTTTGTATCTTAGCAGACTTATGTCTACCTTACTTTAGTTTTCAATTACATGTCTAGTGGGAGAATCTTTAGGTAATTTTTGTCATTTAAATATCCTTCTCTGTAATAATTCATGTACATATAGATGGTCGCCTTGACCTTTAACCCCTTAATTGCATCATATGACAAAGCTGGCAATATATTTCAGTATTAAACTGAAGAGATATAAATTGTGATACTAAAAAAGATGACTCTTATTAAACAGCTTTATTTTGATAATTTTTTTTTCTGATTTTCTTAAATAAAGCTCAAATATTTAAATGTTGCCTAAAATGCACTTTTTGTGAAAATGAACTTGCAATATAATTTAATATTCATTAATGTAATATTTGACAAGCAGAACTATGCACATTGCTTACGTATTAAACTACTATTCCTAGGGCTTTCAAGAAAATCAAGGGTAGATGGATATAGGACCCACTGTACTGATGGTATGGAAAAACGGGAACTGGCCAGGAAATGGGATAACATTTAATAGAGTGTATATGAGTTTGTCTGGCCAAGATTGATTAATAATGAATGTTATGTTTTAAGAAAGGACTCTTTTGAGAGTTTATCCTAGGTGTAAGTGTAAAAATAAGAGATATTATTTTATTGATTGAATTCGAGTCCTTTAACAGTCCTGAGTTTGGAGCACTCATTACTAAAATTGGCACCGGTCTCTTTGGTGCGATATTAAAAACATGGCTTCAAACACATGCAGGTCAAGAAAATGCCGCGGCTCATATTCTTTCTTCTACACAGAAGCTGACATCCAATTTTCATCTATACTGATAAATTTGGGTTTGATCATGGGCACTCAAAAATGTTTAGTTATTGAATTTTTAATATCATGGTGTTTTTATAGGTTTACTATGGAAATTGAATTAGTACCGTGAGTCCTGAAATAAATGATTATATAGCTAACTTGATTACTAAATAAATAACTAACAAACAAATAACTAACTAAATCATTAATAACCAAAACTAAATTAATAACTAAATAAATATCTTTATAACTAAATGGCTAAATAACTAACTTAATAATTAATAACAAACTTAAAAACTATATACATAACTAACTGAATACCGAACTATATAACTAGCTCAATTAAAAAACTACCTAACTAAATAACTAACAAATTATTAATTAAATTACTAACTAAATAATTAAGATAAGATAAGATAAGAATTCTTTATTTCAGACTGCATAGTCCATACATCTAAATTAAAATACTGATATAGAGTAAAACATTGTAAACATAAAAGAACAAATATACATATATAAAAAACCCATATATTTATATATGTATATATATATATATATATATATATATATATATATATATATATATATATATATATATATATACAAATATATATACAATATATATACAATATATATATATACATACATACATACATACACACACACACACATACACACACATACATACATACATACATACATACATACATACATACATACATACATACATACATACATACATACATACATACATACATACATACATACATACATACATACATACATACATACACACATATATGCATATATACACATACATACATATATATCCATACACATACGTAGATTAGTAAACCAAATACATACGTAAATAACTAAATAACTGACTGAATGACCAACTGACGAAATAACTAAGTTACTAAATAACGATGTAGTCCAAAAGCATATTCTGTGATAAGTGCTTTATAATTCGAAACTGTGGCGAAGGCGTTTCATTCCATTAGCGCTTATGATTGTAGTGAAATTTTTGATGTGCGTCTATGATTATGAAGTGTGACAAAAATGTTTTATTGCAAACGAGTTTGTATATTATTATATTTGTGAAGTGTGTTAAATAAATTTTTATTCTTAAATGGTATATGAATGTGAAGTGTGAACTACATCGATAGTTATTACAACAGTGTTGAGTAGGATCGTTATTCTAATGATGCTTGTGTAGTAGAGGGCATGAGATGGGATGGTGGTGGTTTCGTGGGAGTGGGGTGGGCAAATAGATGGAACAGGAAGAGATCGCGGGCACATTCTTATGGATGTTTGTTTTTTCAGGAATATTTCCATAGCTATCGGTAAATGGGAGATGTGATGATGGCAAACATATTTTTCCCAATGAAACGAGTTGATTTCTTAAAATCTTAGCTTCCCACTCCAACCCTTGACCTTCGGAAAATGAATAAAAGGCCTTCGACATTTTTGTCTTCAATTTGAAGAGCCTCTAAATATTAATATTAAGGTAAAGTGACACCATTTTATGGTCATCAGCAATATATTGCTGCTAGCACCATGTTGGTCTGGGCGCTATGTAATTTTATTGTAAGGAGTTCAAACCGATTTCCTAATTTTTATCCGCTGATACTTCCGAAACCCACTATGTGAAGAATTCTACTTGGACCGTGATTACAGTTTAAACTATTGCAAGGTTTGCGCTTGAAATTACCAGAAAATATGTACTAAAAATAATTGATATGATGCACAATTTAGAAACGCTACATGACATGTAACATTTAATACAATAAACGTAAATATTTTCTTTAACTCCAAGTGAGAGATACATTAAGAATTAAAAATATATCGCTTAATTTAAAAACAAATTTAATAGATAGACTGGAAACTTGAATGCCGATATGACTGTTCTTCGTTTTTTTCCAAATATATATGTATCAACTGCAGGATAGTTATGAAAAGCTAAAACTACGTCATACAAAACTGCATCTACATTATGTAAAATCTCCTTGTTCTTAAAACAAAAAGTAGACCTAATTTATGTTATGTTTGAATAGCACGTATGCCCCAAGACAGATGCTCAGACCAAAATATCTAAGTCCCAAAAAATAATTCTGTTTTAATTGCACGAAAATCTTATTTGCTCTGTAACATATACACTGTTTTTATAAACACGTGCATCTGATTATATATATATATATATATATATATATATATATATATATATATATATATATATATATATATATATATATATATATATATATATATATATATCGAATCATAGTCTCATCGGTTATTTTGCTATACTGAGTTGAAGAGTGCAGGTATCTCGTACTATTATGTGTTTCTTGGTTTCATCTTAAGAGCGGTGTAACCACTGACCTAAATCTGTCTACAGAAATGAATTCCTTAAATGATTTATGTGGTCGAATAATATCTATTAGGCACAATTCTTACGTGTGGTGTCTGTGCCCGAAACCCTCTTTTACCTTTTCCGTAATGTTGCTTTTCCAGTTTTCCAGGAGCGAAGTGTTTTTACCGAGTTTCTGGAAATACATCATAAACTACGGACAAGTTGCACTGATGTTCATTGGAACATTCGATGTCAATCCTAAGGACCATACCTTCGAGACATATTGTGAATGGCAAATAGCCGAGGTGATACAAATGAATGAGTATGTTAAATATTGCATTGGGTTACAAAAAGAACGGCAATAATTCGAACAAACGTTGAAAAAATATTGTGGTATTTCTATATGCGCCTCTTCGGTTGTTGTCAACAGTACTTTAAAAATTTGATGGCAATCAATCAAAAACTGCGACTCTAAGATTGTGCCCCACCTGAAGAAAGACTAGTCTGGTCCCCTGCTTAGTATGCTCCCTGCGTTGCACTCCGCTATACTACTAGTATATCGGAGTGCAACGCAGGGAGAATACTAAGCAGAGGACCAGACTAAAGACGGACGAATTCAAAGATTACCAAGTTACCTAAGGCGGGTTTTTGAATGCGGCCTTAATACTACTAGAAGAAACCTTGACCTTTAACGACATGGCCTGCTATTCCTAATAATAATCCAAGTCGAGATCTGAACTCACCTTGAAGATCTTAATCTTGTTCAAGCATTTGTATGTGTATGTGTGTAACTTGTATGCAAAAAAAATTCATTGATTTAAAGACTATTGGCCCACAGCATTGAAGTAAATGCTGCTATCCTTCCAAGTGCCGTCTAGCAATGAAGTTAAATAAAAATTCTCTTCATGAAAGTTGCGTTATTATGCAAAAACTAACAGTGCCATTTTTCAAGTTTGGCACCCGCTGTATTGAAGTTTGAAGGGCGTGGGAACCGTAGTCCAAGAGCCACGAGTTTCGGTATCTTCCCAGGGCGATGAAGAAATTGCAATGTTGGATAGTTAATCATTGAATGTTCATCAATATATATATATATATATATATATATATATATATATATATATATATATATATATATATATATATATATATATAGAGAGAGAGAGAGAGAGAGAGAGAGAGAGAGAGAGAGAGAGAGAGAGATTTAACATTTTTAAGAACTTTAAATAGGTTGTTCCTTGGAGTTTGTTATATTAGTTTCGACATTGATATAATTTTCATGGAAACCCTACCCTTCTTCATGTGCAGTATAATTTAGTGTCAGTTGTCCCATTATGATTATTGTCAGATTTTTAGACCATTAAGGAGTCTATGCATTCTATTATTTAGGATCATTTACATTTTGCGTAAGAAGCCCGACTTTTCACATTGATTTATGTTTCGAAAACATTATTGTTATTTTTGACATGACATGTGCGTAGTGAGATGGCATGGATTCTCTCTCTCTCTCTCTCTCTCTCTCTCTCTCTCTCTCTCTCTCTCTCTCTCTCTCTCTCTCTCTCTCTCTCTCTCTCTCTCATCTAAATAGATAGACGGTGGATATATATATAAAAGCTATTGTTTCTTTTCTCTAGAAAACCACACTTTTTCAATTGACATCTTTTTCTCAGAAACACCATTTGTTTAGGTCTCTGTCCACTCTGTGATTTTTAATGTGGTTGTTAGTGTTTAAGGATTTCAAGTGTTTTCCTTTCGATAGCATGCATATTGCCTCCGTAGCTTATGTGGTGGAGGTCAGCAGTATTTTTAAAAAGATTTTTATGTCAGGACTCTTTTTGAGATATCCGCAAGTAGCAGGTAACAATGTACTACTGGTTGGGATCGCCGTTAATGCTCACTGATAATTTCATGTGTTTTATTTTAAAACCCCAACACATGCTACAAGAAGAGGTTGCAGAAGAATTTGTAATCCATGCTCAGTGTATCTTTGAAAGAGGTATTGTATCAATATATTCCAGCGCGTATCACTCACACAAACCTATTCCAAACGTATGTCTGCCTTTCACTACTATCCAATGATAATAAAATAGGTAAGAATACTACATACATAGAAGCCACTTTAACATAAAGTTTTACCGAAAAATGAAGGTTTTATTTACATATAATGGTTACGTTTAACTTGTCACCAACTCTTTTGATTTTTTTTTCTACAATGTTTTCTTAATTGGTTTTGTTAATAAACATGTTGCTTTCAAAAATATTAATGTCAGGAAGTGATATCCTGACAACATCCTATCAGCTTGATTAACGATTGCGGATCTATGGAAAATGCAATCCCGTTCTGGTGGGTACCGTTAAGTATAAATAAGCAACATGTTGCTACATGCATCAGTCCAAAATAGTCAATTCAGTAAAGCTTGCTAAACGCTTAGAACTAAAGAAAACAAGATGAAAGCCACACTTTGCGTTGTTATGCTGGCCATGCTCATTGGTAAGTCTCTCTCTCTCTCTCTCTCTCTCTCTCTCTCTCTCTCTCTCTCTCTCTCTCTCTCTCTCTCTCACACACACACACACACACACACACACACACAGCGTAGATACATTGACTTTAATATTTTAAACATTTGTGTACATTCAGCGAGTATAAATCAAACGGTTCTTATCAATCATCTTTATCATATCTGGAGTTTTCTGGACTTTCCTTAGCTATTCAAGGCAATAATAATAATAATAATAATAATAATAATAATAATAATAATAATAATAATAATAATAATAATAATAAGAAGAAGAAGAAGAAGAAGAAGAAGAAGAAGAAGAAGAAGAAGAATATAACTACGACGACAATGATTGATGGTGATAATGGTTTTGGTGATAATGGTTTTGTCTTTATATTGTAATCTATGTCTGTGCTATGTCCATCTGCCAATGTATGTATGTATGTATGTATGTATGTATGTATGTATGTATGTATGTATGTATGTATGTATGTATGTATGTATGTATGTTCCATTTAGGGTCAGTGAAATGTTCCGATATAATTACTTTGATTGGACGTGTGAAACATAAATGTGTCATTAATAATAGCGCTGACGAAATAGCCAATACTTAATCTTGATACGAACGTTTATTAAGTTTGTTAATTACTTAAATCATTTTGACATTATAACAATGTAGAAAAAAGAAATGAGAGCAAACCACGCATATCTGTCACTTGGAATACTCTTTTTTTAAAGAAAAAATACTTATCTGTGTTTCTTCTCATTACCTGAATGCTTGTTAATATAATATATTTTAACCGCTGCGTAATCCCTTTCATTATTAGTTTAATAAATTCGAGCATTTTACTCGTATAAATCCTCGTTTTGCCGTTGGAATCTTTAAGTTTTCTTGGTAAGGAATCATATAAACTTAAATAATTCTAATCCGACAGGATAAGTAAAAAAAGACGCATCTTACATTACTTCAGAACTAGCTGTTCTAAATTTGCGCGTAACACCCGAATATAAGTAATAGTAAACAACAATATACGAGTACGCAACAGTGATCCCGTATTCCTTGAATGAACTGTCAATATCAATTACTATTTCTCTTTAGTTAGAACTATGTTGTTGATATGCGGTTCGAATACACAGGTCTTTGGGAGTGTAAGAGAGACCAGCAGAAGCTTAAAGACCTTCAAAATACCAAGTAAATATACTCCAAGGTTTAAGGTCTCTATCTTAAAGGCCTTGATGCTAGTCCTAATTCAAACCGAATGACTGACTTCGTAAATGGAAAATATTTGTAACGTAAAAAAGGAAGTCCATTGATTTTCATTTCTTATTTCCTATTCCAGTCGTAGTGGTCAGCAGAAAGTGTAGACGTGATTCAGATTGTTTCGGAATCAATTGCCCCACGGGACAGGAAGTATACTGCCACTTCCGCGATTGTCACTGCCATGCAGTGCACGAGTGCCACAGCGCCACTGATTGCACGGACTGCCCAGAAGGGTCTTCTCCAACATGTGACAACAAACATTGCCACTGCTAGAGGTCGGTTGGGTTTCATTTTAATATAAATCCGAATGCTTTGAAATTGTAAATAATTGTCATATAATTATATTTTATATTCTTACTGTTACTACCCATTTTACGGTGATAACAGCCACTGATACTGGCACGGTGAGGGGTCTGATTGATCGCATCCTTCCACGGTAGTAAGATAATAACACTACTAGAATATAGTCAAAGATTAATCCGACGGATATTTAATTTATTCTAATAGAACCCATCCAGTCTAGTTTTCATTTTAAGATTAATCCGACTGATCTGTTATTGATGAATACCACGATCGTAATTATACTGTATATTGTCACTTTTTCCACTCTTTCCACAGTGACAACAAATACTGCAGCTGATTGATCTACCTTAAGGCATGGTTCCAGTCTCTGAATGCAACATGAAAGTGTTCATAGATTATTGGAAATCTTTGTTGCTTTTGAATTGTAAATCACCCCTTTTATACTAATAAACACAAAAAGGATAAGTAAATAAAATATTCTTTAGTTTCACAGAATTTGAATAACATTTGCAATAGACTATATGCATTCGGAAGCCATGAATTGTCAATTTGTGTTAATACAGAAAACACTAAATTTACATGTGTTTATTCGCCTCTTATGTGCTTAATAGTAGGAACATAAACGATCTTCACAGATATATTTTACTGTCATTCTAGGCAAATAACATATGTATTGAGTAGTAAATGAAGATCATTTCAAAGAACATAATACATTTATGTCTTGTTGCCTTTTTGTTATCCTTCTTTTTTCACTGGGCGAAAATGTATTATATATTTACAGGTTAACCGAAATCCAACCAAAGAATCAAACCTTTAAGTGATCAGATTCTATGAGCGACTATCCAGTTCGTGATGTAAATAAGTTTTTCATGAGGCTGAATTGAAATATGAAATAAACTATTATTAAAACAAAATTTGTTTTTTCTTGTCTTTTTATTATGTGTTTCAAGTTGTATCTATGCTTCAGAGAAACAAAACCAGCTTAAAAGAATAGTAGATCTAAAAGGGATGTAATTACTTCAGTATTGTGTATCATACAATATATATATATATATATATATATATATATATATATATATATATATATATATATATATATATATATATATATATATCAATTACACATGAATCACTTAGATGATAGAGCTGTCATCATGTTTAAAGACTTTCTCTCTCCCTAATTCTCTCAAAGACACACGCACGCACGTACGCATACTCACATACACATACACACTTAGGTTCCGGCTGCATTTGACTGTCCGCTGAGCCCTTAATACCTTGTTCGCGGTTCATCCGTCAATAATTTGGTTTATACAACATATCTTTACATTGAATTTCTGGATTTTAGTCAGACTTGTTATGCAGTTTTATGTTTTCACGTACTCAAAAAATTGTATGTTTAGCCTTCAACATTATTATTTAGTTAAATTATGTCGCCTTATTTACTGTCGATTCTACAACAGCACATTTTTTTTCTCCTAGGAAAGTTGAACGTTACAAATTTCGAATGCAATGAGACCTTGAATGTGTTTTTTTTTACTTTCCACAACTTGATTTACTTAAGTTATGCGACCACCCACCCCACCCTTCCCTCAATCGCCTGTCCTCATTTCTTTGGTCTTCTCGGCGTAATCTCGCCAGGAATTGTTGTATTTCGGACTTATTTATACCTGACTTGATGCTGTCATGCCTTAAGCGAGTGCGATTTTCAGCGTCGCTAGAGGGAGTGATGGCCATGGATAGTCCGTCCTCAAAGCTCTGATTTCCTTAGAATAACTCTGCTAAGGATAGTCTGTGACGAAGTAGAAAGCACCTTAATAATTATATGTTACCTGTCTACTGAAATAAACTTTTAAAATTATATATGTGGTAGACTAATTTCTGCATTATTAGCTCTGACACAAAGGTGTGCCTGTTCCGGAAATTAAACATTCATATCATTCGGAGTAAAAGTATATTGAATTGTAAAGTACATGTATCTCTTACGATCTTAACCAACGTATTAGGAGTTTTTTGTTTTTATCTTAAAAAGGGCGTAATTACTGACCCAAATCTGTCTACTTAAATGCATTTTAACATTATATATGTGGTAGATTATTCTCTGTACTATAAGCTCTTATTAAAAGATGCGTTTGTGTCCGAAATCGAGCCTTTATTACCTTTTCAGCTGTGGTGCTTCTCTAATATATATATATATATATATATATATATATATATATATATATATATATATATATATATATATATATATATATATATATATATATATATATATATATATTTGTTACTGCCTGTGCACATTAGATTCATTGGCATGGGTTGCTATTTTATAAATAATCATTGTATTGTTTAAAAGACTAGTGTCCATTGTGCATTTGCTGAAATCAAATCTTATTGGTTTGGAGCTCCAGTCACGTTCTGTATGGTGATGTGATGTTATGTGATTATAATTTTTAACGTAGCTTTAGCACTTTTTCAGTCATATCGCTACGATGAATGCAGTGTGGCTGTTTATAGTAGTTCTCTATAGTGTGGTTGATTATATGGATATTTATATTTTTATTAATGTTTGGATATAGATGGTTTGAATTGTAAAGTTACTAATGCTGTATTTAGAAAGGATAGTCAATGATTTTGCAGTGGTTATAACTTTTTCATTTCCATCGACAGAAATGGGTCAACAAAAGAATACTGTGAAATTTGTGTATAGGATAATGTTTTCTGTTTCTCTTTTAAAAGATCAAAGAAAGAGAGGGCTGTGAACATGTGGTCTAAAGCGTTCGCCTTTATTAATCTCTGTCATGTCATCTCTGATCACGTTGCTTCCAGTCTTGGGCTCGACCTAGGTGGGTATGTGAGAAAGCTTGGCAGTAGCTTCCCGTAGGTCGGTGGTTCTTTCTTGAGTTCTCCAGGTTCTTATTCCACCAGTTTATACTAACAGCCATGTATAACTGACCCTTTGCTGAAAATTGGCGTTAAACCCACAACAACAAAAGCAAGATTCCTGTGCGACATCTTTGACATAAGGGGAAAACATTTTGTATTGGAAATCGAATTTCCCTTCCCTTAATTAATAGTCACAAAGAATCTGATACGGATTGTCCGTGGATATATTTCAATCGCTGGTCATAATATCGCTGTCAGTTACATTCTTGGCGTTGGGTCTATCCTTCTGGAGGAATAGTCTGTATGGCGTTCTAGAAATTATGACCCTTTAAATAACATGAAAAAATGCATCATACAATATTCAAAGTTAGGGAAACTATCTAAGGAGTGAATTTTAATAATAACATAGTTGAAATATCACAAGACAATGTTAATGAGGTCTCATAATACAAACCTTCAGTCCTACAAACTTTTGACTCTTACAGCAACACACCAGGAATATCATGTAGTGAACAACTTCGGCAAAATCTTATAAAAGTTTGTATCTTTGTACATGGTAGAGCATGTGACAATATTTACGGCAATCGAACTTATTTTTAATAAGAAACAAGTACCTGCTGACTATATTCTCTGATATAACCCTAAAAATATAAATCACTTCAAAATCTTTTCTCTTACTCCTATGTCAGGTCAGTGTCCCATGAAAAGATCATTTGAAATTGAAAATCCATTCGTATGCTTGCACAAATGAGTGCTAAATTAGAAAGATACTTAAAATTCGCAAAAATAAAAACATTAAATATAACTCGAACGAATAATCACCCGCTCTGTTACACTGAAACAATTTCAAGAGTTCTGTGACGGAATGGCATAAATCCCTTTATTTATTAAATACATGTATTCGGGTTTCGTTTTGGTTTACAACGATACCCTAGGGTAATTTATGTATATTGTACAATATATTGAAACAGTTTACATTACTGAATGTCTTGTCAGTGAGCAGTATACTAAGGGACTTGCACATCTTCAGCTGCAGAGCTATGCGAGTTATTTATTAATTTCTTTTGTATATTATGTCATAACTATTGTACTACCACGTTTATATTTGCACGTTTTCTATGTAGATTCGCATTACGTAGTATAATGCAAATATTTTCCATTCCTGTGTGCTACTTAGCAAGAGATTTTTATTAGCAAAATAAAGTTGCAATTTTAAGAAACGTTTATTATCGTAGGATTCTTATCGGAAACGGGGAAGTTCACTTCTGAAACCTGTTTATTGCTTTGTAATGTTGAGTTGATAATGTAATTTGTATTGCTTACCGTATATAACGTCATTACGTGTTGTCGTATTCGGCGTCATTCATAGTACACGGTGTTCGATGCATTTTCAGCTGATAGGTGTCGACGCGGTATCAGCTGTTGAGCTAACCATATCATTTGACCATAGCAGCTGTAAAGCTGAACCATAGCAGCCGTAGATCTGAATGAAAGTGTTGGTGGTTGAGTATTAGGTGATTACGCGTTGTTGACCGAATTGATGACTGCCGATAGCTTGATTGAATTGAATGGTGGTTAGTGATTGAAATTTTGACTGCCTGATTGACCAGTGTGATGGTAGCCAAGTGTGCTAGTGATGGAGTGTGTTTGTGTTACTCCATGCATGTAATCTTTTAGCGGTGGGCTAATTTTCGGGTTTGTTATATCAACAAGTATTTTCCGCACAAGATTGAACTAAATTTTGATGACATCAACTTTCCAGTAGCAGAAAATAATATACCAGAGTTCGAAAAATAAAACTGTATCTTATTAAATGTTTTCGGACTAGACGAGTGAGAAAATGTTTACCCGAGATATATCTCAGCAGATGCTTCTCAAATGACAATAAATTTATTTTTTTTATGGTCATTACTGTTGGATAAAAAATTTTAACGGCTTTGTTGGCGTACAGTACAGTAAAAACAAAAACAAGAAATATTTCTGTTACAAATGTCTGCAAGGTTTTTCTTGCGATGAAAGACTGCAGGACCATCTCAAATACTGCTTCAACGTTCAAAAAAAAACTATGCCTAGAAAAAAATTAAATTTCAAAATTATAATCATAAACTAAGTATTCCTTTTGTTATTTACGCCGATTTCGAGTGTCTACTCGTTCCCGTGGCTGTAGCAGAAAAAAGTCCCAATAAATCAAGTACCAGAAAAATACAACAGCATATTCTCTGCGGAGTAGCTTATAAAGTAGCTTGTTGCGCTAGCGATACATTTTAGTCTCCAATAAGGTTATACAGAGGTGAAAATCCTGCCGTCTGGTTACTAAAAAATTTAATAGACGAAGTTAATACAATTTCTAACATATTACATAAAAGAGCTCCAATGAGAATAACGTCTAAACAGCAACTTGACTTTGATGAAGCACTTAATTGTCACATTTGTGAACAGTTGCTGGGGGACTCCAAGGTGCGAGATCACTGTCAGTGGAGCAGCTCATAACAGTTGCAATTTGAAATTTCATGTTCCAGATTTTATTCCCGTAGTTTTACATAACTTTCGTGGTTATGACAGTCACATCATTGTAGAAGCTTTAGGTGATAAAAGCATTAAAGCTAAACTAAAACTAAGTAGCGTGATAAAATGTATTCCAAATAATTTTGAAAAGTATATGTCTGTGACTTTCGGCAGAGTACGCTTTATCGAAAGCATGCAATTTATGACAGCATCATTAGACGAGCTCGTTAAAGGCTGCAGTATTTTCAATAATCTGCGAAAGCTGCTTCGGTGAAAACTGTCGATCTCACACAAAAATGTATCTTTCCTTGTGTGTATCTTGACGACTAGATCAAATTTAATGAAACTTCTCTACCTAGCAAAGATAAATTCTACTCACAAGCTCAGGAATGAAAATATCAACAAGATATGTGGAATAAATTTCCCTGTACAAAATTTGGCGATTATCACAATTTATATCTAAAAACGGATGTATTATTGCTAGCAGATATTTTCGAAAATTTTTGTCAGGTTAGTCATGCAAATTACAGATTAGACCCCTGGTTGGTGTTATTCTGTTCCAGGGCTGTCTTGGGACGTTCTACTAAAAACTAGCAAAATAGAATTAGATCTCTTAACAGATGTCGATATATTTAACTTTATTGAAAAAGGCATCAGAGGCGAAATTAGCGTTATAGCAAAAAATATGCAGCAGCTAATAATATCTAAAAACATCATGATAAAAAAACCTTCCGTCGAGTTACATTATTTGTTTAGATTGTGTTAATTTGTACGGGTGCAGTATGGCACAGCCAATGCCTTGTGGTGTGTTTCACTGGATAACTCCAAACCAATTTCTTAAAGAAACTGAAGAAGAAACAATTACCAGAAAATGTCAGTTATTTTGTTGAAGTTGATCTAGGATATCGCAGTTCGTTACATGATCTACATGACTATCCGTTTTGCGCAGAGTCGATGACGATTGATTACAGTTTATTATCGTCTGAAAAACTATCAATGACAACAGCAAAATAATCTATCGTTAACAAGTGAGTTCCAAATCTGTTAGATAAAAGAAATTATGTCATGTATTACAAAAATCTAAAGCAAGCAGTAGATGCTGGACTAATTCTGAGAAAAGTCAATCGCGTGTTAAAGTTTAATCAGTCACGTTGGATGGCAGATTATACTGACCTAAATACGAAACGTCGTGCCGTGGCTAAAACCGAATTGGAGAAAAACTCTTTCAAGTTAATGAACAACTTGGTGCTTGGTAAGATTGGAAAACATACGCAGGAGAGTTTCGATTGAAATTGTTAATGATGTCAATCGCAGAAATAAATTAGTTAGCGATGAGTGTTTTGTTAGTATGAAAATATTTCATGAAAATTTGCCGCAATACGACGAAAGACAAATTTAAAGTTAAATAAGCCAATATATGTTGGTGCAGCTGTACTTGATATATCAAAGTGGCTGATGTACGATTTAAATTATAATTTTACCAAACCAATGTGGCCAGATTCAGAGTTGCTATTTACTGATACTGACTCGTTAATATATAATATAAAAGGATATTTACGATAATAAAGATTTGTTCGATTTATCAGATTATCCAACATGTAGTGAATTTCATAATTCTAACAATGTTATTGGAAAAATGAAAGATGAGTTTATGTTTGTGGCGGTTTGAAAGTTTGTTGGACTAAGAAGCAAAATGTATGCTGTCATATTAGACGACAATAAACTGACAAAGAAAGCTAAAGGCATCCCTCGCGGATATGTGAAAAAAAAAAATGATGCATTTTGAAGATTTTAAAGCGGCTCTTAACAATAGCGTCAGTTTTATTAAAACTAATGTAACTAGGACTAATTATCATAAGCTTGAAACGAATACAATTGTAAAACGTGGACTATTAATTTTGATGATAAAAGGTATTGCAAAGACGAAATTAATACTCTCGCGCTTGGACATTATTTAAGTAATATTGTCTAAGCATCAGAAATAATGTTCGAAAATTTAACATTAGCTGATGGAGTTAATAGCAAAATAAAAAAAGGTCAATAACAAACAATTGTCATTTGAATTTAATGATCAAATTTCAGGCATTTGTTTTAGTAAATTTGATAGAAAATTTTCTCTTATTAGAATAGACGATTGCGAGTATTTTCCGTATCTCGAAAATTTACGAGATGCATTTTCATTTGAATATGAAAATTTAAACAATCCAATAAGCCAAGGTCGGTACACAAAAAATCATCATAGACCTAAACAGGTCAAAGGCTTTTGCAACAAGTAGCAAATATATTCTTAGCAAATTAGCATTGAAAGAACTATTCGAAAGTCGCCGTAAGGTATCTGGTATGATTAAATTTCTGTTATACAATCACGAAAACACGTTATATTTAAATAGCGAGTGTTGACATATTAATAATTGCTTCAGAAATATATTTTTTCTGTATATACTTATGTTTTAAAAAAAGGAGATAATAACCCTAGGGTTTAGTTTAAAATCATTCGCGAGTTGTCGAACGTAAAATAGTTTCGTATTTCTTTACAAATGTAACTGAATTTGAAAATCTAATAGTATATTTAAGACTTACAGAATCTTGTGCAGTTCTGTACTTGCTAAAGTAACAGTGATTCCATTTTTACGTAAATAATATACTGTAGATTTTCTCCTTAAGTCCAAGTGTATATGACTTGATAAAATGCCAACATTACCAGATCTGGTTACATATATAATGTGAGGATATATTTTAGTCTGTGCAGTTTTGTTATTAAGTAATTAGTGAAAATCTATAATCTGTATAATGATATTTCACATTTTGTATCTTATTGTCTGAAGTTTACTTCCACAAGCAAGAACGCATATACGTTATTCACTTTCCATACGAATTATTTATTGCTTCTATGCAGTTCACTCCGTTGCCATAGAAAGAGTCCATTTTGTCTGCTGGTTTTAACAGATAATTACATTGGCCAATCAATTTAGTTGATGTTTAGCTGGCATTGAAAAATCTGTTTTATATACAGAAAAAATATATATTTATAGATTTTATTTATAAAATCAGATATGTTTTCTTTTTTGTCAATTGTTTAGCCTCGACTTTGTGAGTGTCATTGTAAAGTCCTATACTGTCTATTAAATTTCACTTTTATGTGTATTGTGAAATAAAATATTCATGTACTCTCAATTTATTTATAATATATCATTTTTAAAACAAAATATAATGCAAAATTGTTGGAATTTCATACTGAAGGTCTGGGGTTCGAATCTCATGAAAGACGTCTGCGGAGTCGATTTTAGGCCAAGGTTTATAATTTATTGGGGCCTTCGCCAGAGCCTTTCTATGTTCAAATAGAAACTTGCATGCTTTCCCATCATGTCAACCGTGGTGGGGTGTATTTTTGCACTTTCCCAGGGTTGATAATTGGAAAAATGAGCAAATTTCTATTCGAACATAGAGAAAAGGCTATCATCTTCATTGTATATAACATATCACCTTCATTGTATATAACCATCTTCATTGCATATAGCAATTATCTTCATTGTATATATATCATGATCACCTTCATTGTATATAACCATTATCTTCATTGTATATAATCATAAATCATCCTTAATTAATATTCTGTTTTGTGCTGTCCTTAATTAAGATATAATCATTGTATATAATCATAACCATTGTATATAATAATTGTATATAATCATTGTATATAATTATTGTGTATAATCATAACCATTGTATATAATCATAACCATTATATATAATCATAACCATTATATATAATCATTGTATATAACCATCTTCATGACCAATGGCCTAGGCAGCCCAATATTTTTATTACAACTATTCCAAGTGCCAGTGGACCAGGTTTTTGTTGTTATAACAACTATCTGAAGAACTATGGCCTAGAATAAAGGTCCTATGAATCATAACATTCTAAATGCTAGTGGCCAAGGCTTTGTTATAACTATATTTGATTTTCAGCTAACTTTCTTTAAGTTATAACTATTTTGAGGGCCATTGGCTAAGGGTTTTTGATAGAAATTTGGAGGACAGGAAAAGTTTTTGGGCTCTTCATAAAAAATGGCAGCTGGTCACAATAACTAATAAACATTTAAACCAGTTTAAAGTGTATCAAAACTAGTTCACTGGTTTAAACTGGATAAAACAAGTTTAGTTGACCAGAGCCCATAAATTACACACTACCAGCTTGTTATATGGTTTTACTAATGGGGATGAAGTTTATACCAAGCCTAGAAATTGGTCCACACCCTCCATCTTAAAAAAAAAGACTCATAAGCACAGATACAGAAAAAGGTCATAAAAGGTATCAAGAAAATTATCAAATGATGGTTAAAGATGTATAACTGTATTTAAATTAATAAAATAATGCAAGGAAATGTGAAATTAATCATGCTTTATTACAACATTAATTTGTCTGAGCATATTTCAGAGCCATGAGATGATTTTTAAAAAATAATGATAATTCCATTTGTTATCTCTACAATCAAATATTACTGAAAAATATGAATTTCCATATGTAACCTGAATAAAATACAGTAATTCATGTAAATGTTCATACCCTTTAAAAAATTTTTTACACAGAATACTCACAAAAGTCATACTTACTTATTTGTACTAAACGGTTTCATACAAATGAAGTCTAAAGATAGATGCTTTCATACAAATGAAGTCTAAAGATAGATGCGTTTGAAAATTAAGAGTACATTCAAACACTCACTAATGGTCATATTTACTTAACCATCAATGTTCACAAGGGCCATTCTAATTCCCCCTGACAAATTTCCTATATAATATACAGAACTGTATGAAACAGTCACCTGCCTTCTGCATGCAGTGGTTTGGTGTTCCCTCATCAAGCAATGGTTTCTCCCTGCCTTAAGCCATCAATGGCATGTATCTACAGTAATCACAGTCTTCCGGAAGAATGCATTGTTTAGATAAGGAAATATCATGTGACTGGACCTTGAAATCTTTCTTATCTTGCTTGTTTGCACTCACTATAATCCAGTCACAATGTCAAATGTACCAAAATGTCAAATTATAAAGCATAGCACTTTTTCTCAGCGGGGTAGAGGGCATCTTAAGTCTTCATAGAATATTTTAGGATCTTACTTCAAATTATTTTTCACACTCAGAAATGTGTTTTACTTAATTTCTCTTCCAAATATCACATGTGAGTAGCATCAAGCTTGATGAATTCATCAGCTGACATAAAAAATATGCATGTATCACTGACGGCTGACACTAAAAATATATCTGTATCACTGATGGCTGACACAAAAAAATATACCTGTATCACTGATAGCTGACACAAAAAATATGCCCATATCACTGATGGCTGACACTAAAAATATACCTGTATCACTGATGGCTAACATAAAAAATATGCCTGTATTTCTGATGGCTGACACTAAAAATATGCCCGTATCACTGATGGCCGACACTAAAAATATGCCTGCATCAATGATGGCTGACATTAAAAATATGCCCGTATCACTGATGGCTGACACTAAAAATATACATGTATCACTGATGGCTGACACTAAAAATATATTTGTATCACTGATGGATGACACTAAAAATATACCTGTATCATTGATGGCTGACACCAAAAATATCCCTGTATCACTGATGGATGACACTACAAATATACCTGTATCACTGATGGCTGACAATGAAATTATACCTGCATCACTGCTGGTTGACCCTAGATAACATGACTGGTTTCAATCATTAAATTCATTTCATTTCATGTCTGTGTTAAAATTTGCTTGTTCATTGTAAATACTTGGCCTTATTTTTATATACACATGTCTAAAAATTTTAATTTTGTATTCATCATTTTTTGCTAGTTTATGTTTTCATAAACCTTCACTCGCACTTCATTACTCTTAAAACAACGCCTAGTGACTTTGGTTTTGACTCGAAGCTTTGATGCTTGATGGACAAGAAATAATGTAAAAAGTGTTTACTTGCTTCTGTCTGAAAGCAAACAGACAAGTAAAGGCAATTAAACTGTATGATAATCCCAGTTTGCATCACTGGTTGTAGGGTATCTGTTTGTCATGCCACAATTTGTTTGGCATGCAGGACAAATAATGACTGGTCCAGATTATATCATATGACTATTTTCCAAAGAGTACAATCAAGAATAAACTTGATCGAAGATAGCTGCCAGCAACTGCAGCATCCAAAGCTTCCATAGTGACATATCTACCACCAAAATGTTTACTGTCTTGCAGAAGTTAACACCAGAAATTTTCTAAATCACATCAACAAGGTGATAATATTATGTTATAAAAAAAGTCAAACAAGCAAACTGTGATCATATCTTTACGATTAATAAAGAACTGACACAAAATCTTTTGCATGATAATCTGAGTCAATTAAATTCAATCAAATTCAGTTCATTATTATGGATCTTTGCAGAATACAAAAGTAATATTGTGCCATACAGAATTTAGGCAGATATTTCCCACCACACTGTGAGTTTAAACTTTCAAAATACTTAAACTGTAGGCCATCCATTTCCTGCTGAATGACAGCTTCAGGTTATGAAGGTCAGCATTGAACAGTCTCTGTATAATTACATTTTCATTTTTTAGTTTTCTTTATTTAAATAAAATTAAATATTTTAAAGTAAATGTGCACCAAATAAAAAAAGATAATGATCTGAAGTACTTTTGAATTACAATAAAATATAAATCAGCATATACCCTTCCCCGTCTGTTAGAATACTGTGTTAGTGTACTAGTATATTACACCGGAGTACTGTGTTAATGTACTAGTATATTACACCGGAGTACTGTCACATCTGATGCATGTGGATTTAATACTGGCAATTATGTAAATATTTTCAAAATTCTCTTTACTGTTGTGGGCTTTGCTTTATATACAATCTCTTCCTCAAAATAACAAATGTAGAGAGTTTAGACCCATATTTAAGAACAGAAGATAAAAAAAATCTTCATGAATGTAATTACATTTTTATGGCAGCTAACCCAATATTCACATTTTAGCTTTCATGACTCAAATTAATGAATACCCTTCATACAATTCATTTATCATCAGCAATTGAAAATTTTAACCATCTGGAAAACTAAAAGCTGTCTTTTTTTTGTGGAACACTGGCCATGATGTTGTCCGTTTCTGCATGACTGGTCCCATGAACCTCCATGTATATCTTTATCAGCATTTCAGGAAGCAAAACTCTCAGCAAGTAGTCAAGATACTGAAAAGACCCAGAAACTCTGTAATCAAATTTCATCATCAAAGGGGAGATCACCATAAAATTAATTTCTCCAATAGGAAAAGTTACTAAACATTAACAATCTAAGATAAGATTATTACAAACATTATGTACTAAATAAAGCAAAAGTATCTTATATTTCATGTATCTCACTTATGAAGTTAATACAAGGCAAAAACTGAAGAACATAATGGCATCAATGGTGAAAATGGTACTCCACGCAATAATTAAATAATCTGTGCAAGAAAAGAAGTAAATCTCCTAAACATGCAAAATGAGACAGCATGATATGAAATGAATATTCTTCAAATATTCAGTTTTTCTGCAGCAAAGACACCCTTGAACCCTTGAAAATTAGAAATATACCTGGAGTTACTTACTGGAATTAAATATAAGAAAAAGATTGGAATATGGCTCAAATGAAAATTCTAAACTTAAGAATGCAGGTTTAAGTCACTGTTTACATTCACTTACAAGCCGAGTCCAATTGTAAACAACACAGGCCTTAATTTGCAAGCATATAACGAGCTAGTTGATCAGGTTTATGCTCTTATTTTGCTAATTACTCCTAACAAACTGCATAGACCCAAAACTGCCAGCACATTATGCAAACGGCAGATTTGGGTCTATGCAGTTTACAGAGGGTCTTGACTTATAAGCAAGTATAGGTGGTACGATCCTTAAATATGGCAATTATGACCAAATATTTGAGATCTTGTTCTTTTCATGGTGGCTTCCTAATTATTCAATATAGGATTTTAAACTGCATTTAAAATGCTTATCAAAAAAATTAACACAGAATCAAAATCTAAAAAACAAATTTAAAATAATAAAATTTTACCTATAATTTTACAAAGGGGTTTCATTACCTTGTGGTCTTTTTTGCAAAATATGGACATCAGAGTTTCCATGACAAGGTCATACTGCTCCTCATTAAACAAACCTAAATGGACCCGATAGTTTAAATCACCTGTAAAGAAATACAATAATTAAGTAAAACTATATCAATCTTGGACTGATAGATTTTTTTTTAATTCATATGCATAACTTAATTTATGGAGAAGCTGGATGGTTGGTTTTTAATGTGGTAATAACTGAAAATAGAGTCCATTGATAATTTCTACAACTTCCATTGTCATCTTAACAGGCTCATAAAAAAACACCTCACTGGTAAGAAAAATGCATGAAAAGCCAGCACTCGCACCAGGGACCATTCTAATTTGAGCACAGTACTAAATATACTCACCTAAAGTTGAGTCAGACTGCAAACAACAGATCATGGTCTATGTTGTCTGTTCTACTGATTACTGCACAGACCCAGATCTGTCATCGCTTTATATGATGGCAGATCTGGATCTGTGCAGTATGCAGTTAGTCTCATCCTTTAAGCAAGTACAGATGTAATTTAACATCTGAACAATCCAAAGCCATTTCCCTAGCCAGTTTCTACATGTCCCTATTTCTCAAATAATCCAACATGTAGACCTCCCCTCTTCCCACTGAAAACCTTGCTGTTAGCTTCTTACTTACTGAAACAATCCAAAAGTGTACCAGAAAGATAGCCTACTATCTGAACTATTCAAAATGATTTTCTTCACTATTTCCTGCTACAAATATAATCACCCTATCTCAATTAGTCATTAATGAATCTAGGTTAGTATGAGAACCAAGTGATGGACAGACACACATTCAGACACAAAGGCAGTCAGAGACTTGCAGACACAACCAATTAAAATATTCCTTCAAAAGGTGCAAATAAAAAAAGATGCTAATCATACTGGGAAATCTATTTATAAATAATACACAAATTTTGTCTCCTGTGGTCACGTGTCCTTGATTTAGTACCTATACATGAGAGTTCTATTAGGAAAATAAATATTTCAACAAATTATATAACTCAGACAAGTATTACCTTAATAACATTAATGTTATGAAATAAACTCTGCTGATTCTCAAATCCCTCCCTTCTATAAAGATGAACATTTAATCTTTCTTATCAGTATATCATGTAGTCAAAGGGAAGAAACTCTTACCCATTTCCTCCTATCACCATGTGACTACCCATCGACCAAATGACTTCCAGTTTAAGCTAATTAATATATCAAGCTAATTGATATATCAATGAGGAAGCTCACATTTCTGGGGTGTTTGGGAGGGTTTTAACAGTAATATGATCTGGTAAGTATTTTTGGAAATAAACATAATTAACCCAAAAATTTACTATGTTGAATACATTCCTTTATCAAACAATATTAGGAAAATAGGGAGAGAAAATGCATGAGCATGTAAGTTCTATCATGGGAGCCCTTTGAGGGAATAAAGGCTGGATTCCCCATATGATGAACCCTTTGAGGAAATAAATGCTGGATTCCCTATCATCCTTGCTAGCCAAGGCTCTGATAACCCTATCTACATCTTGGCATATCGAGCAGATATTTCTGTGCTTAGGGTTTGTGAATTTTATTAGATGCTGTGGCAAGCCACTGCATCCAATCAAATTTAAGTTATTCAAATCTGAACATTGTTCCTACTTGATTGAGACAAGGGGAGCACACAGCTTGAATGGACTGAAAAAGAAGCAATTCTTCAGTGCTGGTCCATGTTTGCACAAATACCTTTCACTCAAATACACCTTTAATGGCTTTGCTCTTGTAAATAGTCATACTTTTGATGTTAAACTTACAAAATATACTTGTTAGGTCAATTGCCACCACTGTTTTTGGCCAATGTACCTATATGAATAATAAACTATTTTCCTAATATAAGGACAACACAACTGACAGTCATGTGACAGTGATTGTAATGAGAAAACGCTGAAGTGGGTGTGGATTCAACTGAAGGTTAACCACCTTGCAGAAGTAATGGGGAAGGTAATGTGTTAAGATTTTCTTCCCTTTCTCTACAATATATATATAGACAGGCAAACAAAAGTTTTGTCATTCTGGGAGCACTGAATTCAAGACATTTTGTAGTTGATTTCCTAACATTAATTTGATCAGAGAATGTATTTAATGATAAAAAAATAAGAGAAATATTGCCCTTTAATAGCATGTATTATACATACATGGAGGTGTTGTCCACCATGACTAGTTTTACTTATCTAATTTAACATTTCAAATAATATACAAACCATTTAAATTTTGATTATAACAAAATACATGCATTCTGTCAATATGCAGAGGCTTGTGGGTTGTCATGCCAGAGTTCGTGTAATTCAAATTTGCTACTGCAAGGTTTGTTTAATTGGGGGACAAACTGTACATGAACTCACGTCGTGTTTTTCCACCTGCTTTGAAAAGCTCATGACGTTCACTATAGATCTGAAATGTACATAAAACAATATAAAAATTTTAGGTGAATAACATGGTCAGCTGTTGTATCTTGACTATACTGTAGGACATTTTCAATCATTCTGTTTTACTAGAATGAATAAATGGTACATTGTGGTACCTTGACTAAGTGGCCAGTGGGACATTCTCAATCACAATGCTGCACTGAAGTAAATAAATTGTCCAATATGGTAACCTAAGTGGTCAGTGGGACATTTTCAACCACTCTGATGCACTGTAGTGAATAAATGGTCCATTGTGGTACCTTGACTGAGTGGTCAGTGGGATATTGTAAATCACTATTGCACTGAAACTAATAAATGGTCCATTGTGGTACCTTGACTGAGTGGTCAGTGGGACATTTTCAACCACTCTGATGCACTGTAGTGAATAAATGGTTCATTGTGGTACCTTGACTAAATGGTCAGTGGGACATTCTCAATCACTTTGTTGCATTGTTGTGAATAAATTGTGGTAGCAGGACTGAGTGGTCAATGGGATATTCTCAACCACTCAGTTGCATGGTAGAGAATAAATTGTCCATTATGGTACCTTTATTAAGTGGACAGTGGGACATTCTCAATCACTCTGTTGCATTGTAGTGAATAAAAGATCCATTGTCATATATTGACTAAGTGGTCAGTGGGATATTCTCACTCTGTTACACTGTAGTGATTAAATTGTGGCACCTAGATATTCTCAATCACTTTGTTGCTTCACTGTAGTGAATATGGTTCACTGTTGCATATTGGCTCAGTTGTTGATGGTTAATGAATGAAAAAGCAGTGATGGATACAGGCGGATCAAAGAATGAAATAATTTCATCAGCCTTTTGTACAAAATTAGTAACTTGTAGGATTTTTTTTACCAGAGCTTTTGATCTGGAAAAATTCAATGTTTGTTAACATTTCTGGAAAACAGACACCTACTGTATGTATCTGCCTATAAGCTGAGTCCAACAGCAAAAAGACAGACTCCGATCTTCCATCACATATCATGCAAGCAGAAGATGGTCTATATTTTATGTTCTACTTATTACTCCTAACAAATTTATGACACATATGATGACACCAAACCAAGAAGCAGAAGTTAACCATGGTTCAGCTTTTTACCTCAAACAGCTTTCAGATAGCAAAACTAAAGAATGGTTATACATTGCACTGTGATCTTGACTTTGTGGAGAAAGCTTCAGTGTACAATAAAACACATATTTTAGTGTTAATAAACAAGTGGTGTAAAGCTTCATCCATTTATTTTACACAGCTATTAAGCTAGAAATCAGAATTGCCAATGACTGAAACTGAAAAATATTTGTGTGACCTTGACCTTGAATACAGATTTGTTAATAACATAATTACACTAAGTCTTGTACCTTTGTCTCAAATGACCCTAAAACTTTTGGAAAGCAGAATGGAAAAATTCAACATATAACACCACAACTATGACCTTAACTTTGAACTTAAGACCCCAATATGATCCACAATGACCTTAACCTTGAACTTAGGACACCAATGTGGTACAAAACTATTACCTAAACCATGAACTTAAGACCCCATCGTGCTATACAACACCTGTTAATGATAATATATATTCATACCAATCTGGATTCCTTATCTAAAACAGCTCAAAATTTAAGTGTGATGAAAATGTGCAAAATTCAGGTATGACCTTGACCATGAAGAAATGACATATTTTATGTTACATATCTTCTTGGGATTATGTACAACTACACCAAATTTCATCCTTTAATCTCAAACAGCTTTAAATTTTAAAGTGAAAACTAAGGCATTATTGAAGAAACAACGTACTGAGCAGTGACCATGACCTTGAACAACCATTATGGCATGTAACACATGGCTTATAAGCAGACTAAGTTTCATCCCTTAATCTCAAATGACTTTAAAATTATTGTACAGAGAAGAAATTTTAATAATATCACTATATTAAGCTGTGACCCTGACCCTAAAGCTATCCCACACATCCCTATGACATACAACACACCTTCCAGCAATGCAGTAGAAGGATACAAATTTCATTATTTAATATCAAACAGCTCTAAAGTTAAAGAGAGAAAACAAATTTGATGGACAAAAATGCAAACACCACAATCCTTGCTTTTATTTTAAATGTTGGTGAATAACAATGATTGAGCAGAGTGTACTGAATAATTTTTTCTACTGATTATTGCAAATAACTATGGCTGCAATACAACTAAACCAAAAGATGGATGGAGAAAAATAAATACAATTGAAATGGTACAAATTTTATAAATTATGACAGTGAGATGCATATAGAAATTGTAAGGTTTAGAAAGAAAAAAACAAGACTATAAAGTATGGAAGATAACAAACCTCTCCTTCAAAAATATCTCTCAAATATTTCTTATTGCTCATCACCAGGAACTGAAGATGTTCTTCATTAAGTTCCCTCACATGTCTGTAAAAGTACAGATCATGTCAGGAACACACATGGTGTATGAACAAGTTATACTAATAAAGATGCACAGTTAATACATATAATAAACTGTTGCTGGGGAGACGCTTTTTGCATACATATTGCTGGAATGTGAAATGGACAACAAAGACTTTTAGAACTTATAAAATAATCAAATGAAAATCATATTTTGACAAGTTTTTATTTTCTTACTTTACATACAGGTTTAACCTATAGCTTTTTTTAAACTGTATTTCAGATTATGTATTGTCTGCTGTCACCAGAATTAAAATATTTTATCTTAACCAAACTAGAGGAAACCTTATATTTCAAGCAACCTAGAAAGATATGAATTACACGATATATATTTTGTTTAACAAATTTTTGAAGAAGTGCTGTGAACGAAATATGTGCAGCAAAAAAAAAAGCTGTTTTTTTTTTTTGCTTTCTGTCCTCTTACACATACCACTAGGTTGTAATACCCCAACATCCAAGATGAGAGTTAGAGTAAGAAAATCCAACTTTTTAAACAATATGCACATGTAGAAGCTGATTACAGCATTTGTATGGGAAAATATGAAAGAGTTTTTCGGATGGATATACTGCATGACCTTGAGAGTGCAGTATATCCTTCCGTCAAAACTAGTTCATATTTTCCCATGCAAATACAGTAACCTTTTTATTATATGCTCATTTCTTATTCTTCCCAAGGCTTAAATATATAAACAAAAATACACTAAAAGAAACAAAGGAACTAAATGTATGCTATGTTCCGAACTAAATACATAAGCGTTGATGGATCATTACACAACATTATTAAGGAGAGCATATCTCCGCCCAGATAAATATGAAGTTGGTCACGTGCTAGACGTAAGTTTTGAAAGAAATGGCACTTGCCTTATTTAAAATTTAAATTTGGAGTAATATTGTTAATGAATATGCATTTCAACAACTTTTCCATTTGATCTGGAATAAATGAGTTTTGGTATTTTTGTCGATTCAACACAATCTCTTTTGGATTTATCTACATGAAGAGACTTGCATTGTTTTCCAGCGGCATCTACCAATTTAATGTTTTGAATTGTGTTGACATCGCCATGCGTGTTTCTTTTTTGTCATTGAATGATTCAGATCACAATGGGAAAATTATGAAGCCTTTCCATTGCAATTATTGAAAAGATGCTGTGGAATTTAATGTTTAATTTCATTGTGAAAGCAGTAAGGAGGATGTAACTACACTTGCAATATACTCAAAATTACAGTATAATTTCAAAATGTGTAATCAAACTTGTGCCTCATCTAATTCAGATTTACAAACCTATGAAAGTGTATTTTTTGAGGAAATTCAGGATGTAAAATTTTAAGTATATTTTGGCCATTTTTATTAACAGCTAAAGAAGACAGTTTATGTGTATAACTTGCATTTTATTGTGAGGAACCTGTATAGTGTCTATATATTGTTAAATCTGAAACATTGTATCAACGCGGAATGTGCCAAAGCAGTTTGTATGTGTCAGTCAATGAAACATTTGCTGATATGTGGCCGTCCATGAAATATATGCTTTAGTTCATACATAAAAAATAGTTTACGTTAGAAAATTTTTCTTTTGCATGCGGGATACAGTAAGAAGGTGGTCAATATCAGTGAATATTGCATGATTCTGACACTGTAAAGTTAAAGGAAAAAAACAATGAGCATATAATAACAAAAGTTCTTAAGTGTGCTGCACTACAGCATGCAAGGATGTATGTACTGCCAGATCTGTTAATGCTGTACTAAACATGATGCAAGGGTGTATGCACTTATGTGTTAATCCTGCACTACACAGCATGCAAGGTGTATGTACTGACAGATCTGTTAATGCTGTACTAAACATGATGCAAGGGTGTATGCACTTATGTGTTAATCCTGCACTACACAGCATGCAAGGTGTATGTACTGACAGATCTGGTAATGCTGCACTACACAGCATACAAGGTGTATGTACTGACAGATCTGTTAATGCTGCACTACACAGCATACAAGGTGTATGTACTGACAGATCTGTTAATGCTGCACTATACAGCATGCAAGGGTGTATGTACTGACAGATCTGTTAATGCTGCACTATACAGCATGCAAGGGTTATGTACTGACACATGCTTATGCACATCAATAGAAGGATCAGATAGCTATCATGTTTGCTTCAACAACAAAATGTGAACAAAACATGTATTACTCACTTGCAAGCTTTGATTTCCCCTATTAGGGTATCCTTTATACCACTGAACTCATCTGCTGAATCATCAAAAAGAACATGGTCATGCTCCATTTCTTTGGTCTCATCCAGATCTTTAGCATCAACCCCAAAATATTTCTCAATCACCAAAGACAATTTGGTTAGATTTTTGCGACTAATTTTGGAATCATTAGACTTCCTATCAACTTTATGGGAAACATTTCTGAATTTTTGTGAACTTTTTTGTTCCAAATCACTGCCTGTTTTTGTGGATTTTGATTTACATTCACCTGATTCCCCTGTCAGCAAATTAGATGAATCTTTAAAGTCTGGTAGTTGTCTCTTTCTCTTTGGATGCTTATCACTTAATTCTGCCAATGAGGTAGATGGATCTCCAAAATCTGATAATTTGCTCTTTATTCTGTGACTCGTATCACTAGATTCCGCCATCGATGAAGTAGACGGCTCATCAAAGTCTGGTAGCTGTCTCTTTTTTCTTTGATGCTTAGCATGAGTGGGCAAAGTACTAACACTGCCTTCTTTGGATGAATAATTTGAGGATATTTCCTCTGATTTTGACTTACGCTGACTTTTGACATTGGTGGTTATATTTTTCAACTCCTCTTTAACCTTAGTTCTAGGCACAAATGATTTACCAACATGTAGTTTCTCCGAACCAGGTGTCCTTGGACTTTTATGTAATTCTTTACTGCCTGGCAAAAATGATGAAGCATCTGACTTTTTGGATAAACTTTGAGATCTGTCTATCTGACGTGAACATTTCTTAGCTGTACCTGGAGCTGTACCTGGAGATTTTTGGGAAAGAGATGGTGACAGTTTTGTCCCTTTTGAAGGTGAGCTACGAGAGAGAAGTGAAGATGATCCTTTAGAGATGTTTACCTGAGATAAAGATGATCGTGAACTAGTCTGTGATGATAACTTTGGGATCAAGTGTGTTTCTGATGGCACAAGGTCAGGCAACTCATCAACCATATCAAAGGTGCTAGTTTTCTTTGGTTCATGCCTGTTTTTATTGGGTTTAACATCTTTATAAATTTTTTTCCCCTTAGTATTAGCGATATCTTTCATATCGCTCCCAGATTTTTTGTCTCTCTTATTACTGCAAAACAGGTCTTTAACACTGTCAGAATTATCGTATTTTTTTCTTTTTCCAAGCAAGCTTATCTCATGAATGTCAGGAGTTGGAACACTTTGTGATGCATCTATAAAACTGTTCCTGTCTTTAACATCACCCAATGTTTCAATTTCACATTTTCTTTCTTTGGTTTTCGGGCTTAAACACATTATGGGTGAAGGGCATGAATAAATATTAACATCATCTTGCTGGTGTTTTTCTGGTAGTGCTTCTGGTTGATCACTGCAAAATTTTGCTGACTCTGGAATAGAAGCAGAAATGGTGTTACAATTCCTCTCCCCAATTAGTGACTCTGTCCTAGCCTGATCTTTACTAATCCCTGACCTAACACCATCCCTACTACTCTCCATACCAAACTTGGAATTTGTTTTCTTTCTGCATACATCTGTTTCAATATTAGATTTGTCCTTAAACTTAAACTTGGGTAATTTTTTCTTTTCAAAGTTTATGTTCTTTTCAAATAATTCTGATTGCTTTACAGAGTCATATTTAATGCGATTTTCCTCTTCCTTCTCCTCACCTAGACATGTCTCTTCATTTTTGGAAAAGTTGCATTCCAATTCTGAGTCAATGTCAGATGAACCTGCTTTATTTTTAACAGATAATATATCAGTGTATATTTTCGCACCTTGATCTTTTTCCTCTGCAGATGTTACTGCTGGTGCATCTAGTCCTCTCACAATTTTTTTTTCCTTCTTCATTGTCAAACTATGCTCATTCCTCTTTAATCTACAAAAACAAAAGTACATAATTTATAACAAAATCCTCACCTCTTCCACTGAATTATAATTTTAATTTCCACTTGATTTTAAATTTTATTTTTTAATCTGACAGTTAAACATTATTAACACACATTCCACGAATTAAGTGCATTTTATATCACAAATCTCTGTTGTAATGCCACAAAGTAGATATTTAAAAACATTTTTTTTAGTTTTATAACAGCACTTTTAACAAAGTAGCAGCTATATCATGCCAAGTAAATTGGTATGAAGTGTTTTTCCCGATGACATAATGAGGCAACCAACATGGCTTGGCCTGATCAAGTATTAAACCCATAACCGTACAACACACTTCCAACTGAGATACTGCTGTTACCACAAAGTGGAAGCCACACATAAATTAAGGTTAACATATCTAGAGTGACTAAAGCAATTAACAAGAAAATGTAGGCTTTGTAAGGTAAGTTTTGATTGGTGAACATATTTTATACTAGAAACAAAAGTGTTATACAGTATGCCAAAAAAGTGCAAGATCACAAATGCATATTACACATGTGGTGTCAAGTGTTGACAGTCCTAAGATATCATTGACAACTCAGCTGACACAACTGCTACAAGTTTTAAAAGTAATGACCATTTAAACTTTTAACCATCACGTGACCATGACATTTGATTTTCTGATCACAAAGTCAAAGCATGTGTTTCTCCAAAGTGGAGACAATAAACAAAGCTTGCCATTCAGAAATCTTCAATTTACAAATCTATCCTTTAAACTGTTTGAAGGACATAAGAATGGTTTTATTGAGTCAAATAATGAGTCTCTATTGATCTATGTATTACAAATATATATATGGTTTTGGCTGGATGAGACAAAGATCATATTTTTGGCTGGTCAGAAGGTCAAGGCTCTACCATTGGGAACAGATCAATAACTGGATCATGAGAACTAATTAACCATTAATTATAATCAGGTAAAGAAATTTTTAAAAACCTTCATGGATTATGTGATTTTTACATTAATTAGGAATATTATTTATACCTCCAAAAATTAAATAGTTTCCTGGTATATTTGTTGTCTGCCATTTCTGTTGTGCTTGGGTTTAACTAAAGTACAGAAGTGAATGACTACATGATTATATTTGCATATTTAACTTTTTCATGGAGTTTTTGACCTCAACAGTTGCACACTTTGCTAGTCACATCTGACATCTGTAATGTATTTGGTGCTCAAATTCTACTGAAATGCTAGAAACTGTTAAGTATATATTTTACTTTTCCAAAAAGATTTCTGACAAAATCAGACAAAAAGTTAATATTTGGTTAATGCCTTGAAATCATTGTCTTAGTACTGGAATTTAGAATTGGACATATAAATTATTCCTGTTCAAGGATTAGAATATAAAATGCAAGCCAAACCTAAACATCCAATAGAATTAAAACATGTAACATGCACAATACAAACGCTCTTACAAGTTTTGCACATGTGATATGTTAAAATTTTCAACTCGGCAAAGAATGAAATAACAATGATGATTTCAGTGGCAACATTTGTACATGAAATGAAAAACTCACCAGTGGAGGTAATTCTGATAAATGTAACTGTACCAAGATGGCCCCAAGTGGTCAAAAGTGCTCACCATTATGGATCATTTCGATCTCACCTCTGTCTGCATGGGTTGAGTCTCAGGTCTAGCCAATGTATGTGAGAAAGCTTGCCAATAGCTTCTTGTAGGTGGTAGATCTTTCAGAGGTTTTCCAGGGTTCTTCCTCCACCATTTATACTGGCTGCCATATATAGCTTATCTTGTGCTGAAAAATGGCATTAAACTCTTCAACAACAACTGCACCAAGTATTTCTTATTTTGTATGAGCAAACTAAGTTCAAATGTATTCCTTACCTATTCTTGATTAAGTTTTTCAATAATATATAATTGCCTCCAAATTGAGAGAGAGAAAGAGTTAACACACTTTATTTCTTGTGTTCCAAGACCAGTGCGAGTGCAATCAGATTTTGCTAGGCAACAATTATCAAAGAGGAGGGATTTATAACATACTATATATACTTGCTTACAAGTCACGTAAAACTGCAAACAACAAAATCCCTGTTCTGTCATTGCATAATCCTATATTACTCCTAATTTACTACACAGACCTATATCTGCCAGGTCATTATGCGATAGCAGATCTTGGTCTGTGCAGTTTACAGTTGGGTTTGACTTCTAAAGGAGTATATATGGTTTAGCTCGGTTCTGTGGGAAAAAAAATGTCTTCTGTTATCATTGTTACTTTGTGTAGAAACAACACGAGTTTTTAGTATACATATCTAAAAATGGTATTTACTTACAATATTGTGCAAAAAGATATGAAATCCCAAACAAAGAAATCCAAGTTATATTTTTGCACTAATTTAGTTCATATATATATATAATATCTGAAGACAGCCTGAAAATTAGCAAAACTAAATTGTAAACAAAATCATCAATCTTGAAATTATGTAACTGAATGCATAGTGGAATAAATGAACATGGATATCAAGAGTCAAGTCCATTGCAATTACAGGTAGTGAAGAGCAAGATGTCAGATGCACATAATAATTTCAGATTTCTTTTTTTCTAATATCATTTTTCTGTGTGTTCCATACAATTGCTTGTAATTTAACACTTAATACATGAAGAATAGAAATGTCATTTCAATTTAAGGACAGTTTGATTAACAAGTTCTTTTTGTAACTGTTGTAATCGATAAAGCTGTAACCTGTGCATCAGGACTTGGTCCTACCCACTTAGTCCTGTTCCACTGGGAATGAATTAAAAAACTGGGTATGTATGTAACAATTGACATGTAATAACTAGGCATACATGCACCAACTGGAAATGTATGCAACAACTGGGAATGTATAACAATAGCAATGTAACAAGTGGGAATGTATGTAACAAGTAGGAATATATGTAACAGTGGAAATGTATAAAACAATGGCCATGTAAGTAACAACTGTGCATGTATGTAACAACTGAGAAATCAATGTATGTAATAACAGGCATGTATACAACAACTGTGCATGAATGTAACAACTGAGAAATCAATGTATGTAATAACAGGCATGTATACAACAACTGGGCATGTATGTAACAACTGAGAAATCAATGTATGTAATAACATGCATGTATACAACAACTGGGCATGTATGTACAATGGACATATAAATAACAAAGTGAATTTATGTGCAATGGGAATGTATATAACAACCAGGCATGCAAATAATAATGGGCATTCATGTAATAATTGGGCATGCATCATAACAGATTTAATAAAGTGATACTAATCCATTTTTTATAATGGATGATATTAATTTTTGCAATCTTAAAAAATAAATGACATTTCTGTTAGCGCTAAAGGTTTTGGATTTGGGAAGTGGTCTTATTGTTCTACAGAATGATCATTCCTCATTTGGTCAAATTCGTTATTTGGATCAACTGAAAAATCCTATGAAAATTGGTATCCCAACAAAAAAAGAATTTTTTTTGTAAATTATGATTTTACAAGAATGTTTATCTGAAACAATTTATATTAGGAATAGAAGCCTGCTACCACCTGAATCCAGCCTGTATCATATATATATATATATATATATATATATATATATATATATATATATATATATATATATATATATATATATATATATATATATATATATATATATATATAAAAACAAAGATCAATAACTCTTGCCCATTACCTCCCCATGCCATTGCCTGATGTCACTAGTTTTTAAGCATAGCACAAAGGCCCATAAGCCCCTCCCAACAGATTGACAATGTGTCCACTATCCAAACTTCTATGTCTAGAACCTGTGAGACAAAGGTAAGCAATTTGTGTTTCCACCTTTCTACAAAAAGGTAAACCATAGAACACCTTTAAAGTGCACAACTACAATGAAAAACCAACAGAAGAAGGGACCATTTCATAAGAATAGCCAGACTTTCTGGATAAAGTGTCTGCCTTTGCATGATATTTCCCTCTTCTCTTTACATTTGTTTGTTAATGAAGCACCATAGACCAAATGTCATCAGACCATAAAACACGCTGAAAATGAAGATGATGTACATTTTATGCACACAAGACATTACTCATGGCTTTAAAGTTCTTGCACTTGTTGCACTTAGTTGACATAATCCACTGAAGCAATACAACAATTGAAGAAAAATAAAATTAACAGCATGTTAACAAGTCACTAAAACAACACCTGTTATTAATGGAGTGAGTTTACAATATGCAGTGTTCAAAAACTTAAATCAATTGCATGCTGTACAATGTGGGTCTAATATTAGAAAATATAAAAAGTGTTAAGGAATGAATATTACACAAAATAGTCTATGGATGGTTAGAATTCACCAAATGTTTGGTAATGATTCATTGGAGATGTCTCACACAATGTTGCAGTATGGAAATGAAGCTTAAAAACTAGCAACACCTGGTGTTTGCAAGGGGATGTAATGGACAGGAGGTTACTGCCATTTGTGAACAGAATACAGACAGAAAAGATTTATTTTCTTGTTTTAGTAAGGTTGGAGTCACAAGGTAGCAGGCATTCACTCTCATTGTTAGTGAGATTCGGAGACATTTGAAGGAGTTATGGTGAATTAAAGTGTTAAAGGCATTTGATGTAGTAAAAAGATAGATACAGGGACTGGCTTACTCTTTATTTTGCTTAAAGTTAAGATTAATGGAGTGGTTTACTGTTATATATTAAAGGGACTGGTTTACTCTTAGATATTGACCTTAGAGTTGACAGAGATTAATAGACTGGTTTACTATTATATATTATAGGGACTGGGTTACTCTTAAATATTGTGCTTGGAGTAGACAGAGAATAATGGACTAGTTTACTGCTATATATTACAGAGAGATGAATGGATTGGTATACTACTAAATAGTATGCTTTGAGTTCACAGGCAATGTATTGACTGGCTTACCATTATCTAGTAAGCTTTGAGTTCACAGGCAATGTATTGACTGGCTTACCATTATCTAGTATGCTTTGAGTTCACAGGCAATGTATTGACTGGCTTACCATTATCTAGTATGCTTTGAGTTCACAGGCAATGTATTGACTGGCTTACCATTATCTAGTATGCTTTGAGTTCACAGGCAATGTATTGACTGGCTTACCATTATCTAGTATGCTTTGAGTTCACAGGCAATGTATTGACTGGCTTACCATTATCTAGTATGCTTTGAGTTGACAGAGATAAAGGAACTAGCTTTCTGAGCTATAGCATGCTTAAGGTTGAAAGAAAGATGAATGGACTGACTTACCATTAATTAATATGCTTAGAATTTTCAGGCATGATGGGACTGGGTTACAGTTATTATAGCATGCTTCAACATTTGGCTGGCATCAGAAAAGGAGATCACCAAAAAAACAAAGCAGACATTGATAAGAATCAAGACTGATGTCTATGATGAAATGTCATTAAAAGCAAAGTGATAGAAGCAAATGGTGAAAGTAAATCACAAAACACAAAACAGTAATCCCTCAACATAAAGTCTCTCAGTAAAGCACTACCCTGCTTATAAAGCCGGTTTGGTCACTTACCCCATTATCTTAGACACATTTTTTTTTATTGCTGCTTAGTTTATTTCTTGGAAATGAAAACGAATTATTTTTAAATTCACATCATTTGAAAATTCTTTTTTGTGGTTAATACACAATATGGACACAGCTTTGCTAAAATAACCCTCAATGTAAGTTTCCCTCACTTTTATTACTCTCCTGAATAGCATCATAATGAGAGAGTATTGTATAATTAATCTATATATAATTCTACAACATACAAACTAAAAGTATGTAGGGTGAAAGCATGCTGAGGCATTACATTACAACCCATATTTTTTTTTAACATGCTTAAAATAAGTCAAGATGGCATATTTATTAAAATATCATTTTCATTGGAGTTATTTGAACTTTACACCCTGAATGAAATCAACACTGAAACATTTCTAAATTACATTGTTTTTATAGCATGACGTCTGCCTTCACTTGGTGGAGCCTGAGGCAAGCTTCCATGTGGTTCCAATTCGATGTTCTGAATCATGTCTTCATGTGGATTAGGCTGCAGAGACAAAGATTCCTGCTGATCTTGTGAATCAACAGACTGTCCTGCTGCATATAATGTTTGTGATGAGGGCAGCCTGTTGAAATAACTGCTGATGCTGACAGTCTGGGACCCAGTCTGCTGGCCTATGTCTCCTAGAACTTTCAGCAACTGAAAGAAATGCATTTTGATTAAAATTACATCAAATAAAGATATTCAATTTAACATAGGTCTTTCCCAGTTGCACCAATGTACATTTATTATTTATAAGTTGGAAAGGATTTACAGCATAAGGGTAAATGGGAGTGGGGTGCAGTCTTGTACAATAAGCAGGGAAGAAAATCTATACATTTACTATAGAAGCAATCAATCTATATTTTTACTAAATGTCAATAAAGGATGTGACATAGTTGTCCTCTAAATCTGGCCTGTAAATCAAACAACTTTTGAAACAGAGATTTTGCTTCAAGAAAGCTTTATTTAGTACTTTAGGTCCCATGTTACACAATAAAAACAGTTTAAGCCATAGTGCACTGAAACTAAATGTGTTCAACATACATATACATACACAATTTCCTAAAAAGAATCTATGCATGATATTAAAAAGATGTTACTACCACTAAGTATATCATTCACCATTTGCATGAATTATCAAAAATTTTCTCAAATGAAAAGTTGTCCCAAAATAGCAATAATTCTTATAATATATCATTATAAGTCATTAATGATACAAATCTTTCAAGATGAATATTGAACGTAAAATTGATAGTAAACTTCATTACAGTATTTCTTTCTTAAATGACTGTAAGCTGGACAAACCCAAAGTAAATGGAATTAATCTTCCACCAAACAGACATTTTTCTGGCAAAAGTCACAGTACCTTTTTTTCTCTCAGTACTACTTTGTCTATCTCTATCCTCTTTTCTCAATGTGTACTGAACACCTGAATTTAGCAAGTAACTTCCTAAATATATATGATAATCCACATGATATATATTTTTTTGGTTCTAATTTAGTTGTATACATACTATAATACACCCATTTACATAAACTGTTATTATCGCTTTGTTAGTTTTGGAAAGATGAATCCTAGTTCTTTGCAAAAATAATGAGTTATTTATCTCCAACTTCTTGATTAAGCCAGACATACCAAAAATTAAAACATAATACATATAACATGTCTTCAACTTTCTTAGCCAGATGATATGTTTGCCTTCATCTAGTCTTTTCAACATTAATTAACATTGTAACAAGTTGAAGGCATTCTTACAACCTTCAGCCAGTGTGTAATACATCAATGAAATACATGGTTAAAAGCAGATAACTTCCACATTTCCCTAACATAATCACATTATTGGTAGTTTCAGGAACACTAAAATACTGTTTACAAACATTATACTGCACCATTTCAATACCTCAACTAACAAAATCCAGAAATCTCTAACCCTCAGCAAGCAAATGGTTTTATTTCGAGCAAAATTGTTTAAAAACATCCTCTACACTAAGACAGACAAATCGTTCCTCATAATTTAAATGTAGTTGCCTTCTTTGCCAGAGCTGCTAGTATCTACTTTGCTGTTGTCCAAACAAATCATGGGATGAAAATCAGGCCCATATTCTTGTAGTATGACACACATCCAATGAAAACCAAGACATACTTTTGCTTAAGATATCTCAAATTTCTGAAAATAATGATTTTAATTTTTACTGCCATTGACCATCATACCCGTTTTAACAGAGAAATGTTTAATGACATTTGTTGTTGCAGGAGTCCTACTGTATCAACACAGCATAATCTATTAAAATAATAGTCAAAAATTTTTTATAAAAATACACCTCCATTGCAGACCATGTCTGCCCTGGATGAATGGAGGTCCCAGGTTTGACTTATAAAATATGGCAAAAGCAGCTGCCTCACTTTGCACTCAGCATTAAGAAGTTAGTGTTAGGACTGGTCGGCTTGGTGTCAGATTAATGTGACTGGGTGGGGCATCATGCTGCATGATGCCCCAGTGCTAGACAACACTACAAACTGTGACACTGCAGATATCATTGAGATATGACTGAAAAATTGTTAAAGCTAGGTTAAGAATCCAACACACACACCCCTCCATATCATTTGAGTTAGGCTGTTTAATCAATCATATACGAAAAGGGAAAACATGATAGGGCTCAAAAAACAATATTGCCTTATACATAATGTACATTTGAAGTAAGGATTTAAACTTTTATGTGTTCAGACACAGCATTTCAAGTTTCTTTACATGTTTCTTAAAATCTTTACTATTTTAACAAGCATACGATTATGTAATAATGACAACCAAAATTTATCAAAAGCTTTAAAAAAAACTGACAAAAGATAATAAAATCTACTGCTCAGGAAAATAGCGCGACTAAAAGATTATGTTAAATAGAGCAGTAAGATTGTTTCAGTTGTACAATTATAAAAGAGAGTTGGGTCCATGGATTTTATTTCTGATTTTAAGTAAACTCATATTTTCATCATTTGTAATAGTATTTAAGTCATCGTCTATATGTGAGGAAGTTCTTCACTAATGAATTGTCGGATGCATCTAAGTTGGAAACTGGCTTCTTCAATAATGATTTAAACTATTCACAGCAGGAGGTGGATTGGGTGAGGTGAGATATCATTTTTTTCTCAAATATAATATTACTTTTCCAAAGGATCATTTCGGATTGGCTACTAACAGCTGCCTCACTTGACGCTCAGCATTAAGAGTTTAGTGTTAGGACTGGCTGGCCTGGTGTCAGGATAATGTGACTGAGTGGGACATCATGCTACATGTCTGCAGCATAATGCCCAAGTGCTAGACATCACAATAAACTGTGACTGCAAAATTGTTAATGCTATGTTAAAAATCTAAAGATGAAAATGATTTATTGTGATGACCTTTAATTACATTTATTTGTTGTTGCAGGAGTAATATCATCAGCATAATGTCTTGAAATAATACAGTCAACATTTTCTGAGATAAATACTGCATTTGGGCGTAAGCTGTTCAATCAATCATTAATGTAAAGGAAAACATGATAGGACTCAAAACACAACCTTGCCTTATACCTAATGAACACTTAAACCTTTTGGTGTTTGGACACAGCTTTTCAGGTTACTATACATACCTATTAAAATGTTTATTATTTTACTATTTTACTATTCATGCACTTTGATCTTACCATCCCATAATGTTCCAAGATCAACAGTTTGAATAAAATCATCAGTAAAGCAAATAGCCATGGTCAAGGTCTCTCATCCCATAATATGCTGTCTGTCCAACAATTTGCTTTAAATCATCAATAGAACAGCCTTGACCCAGATCTGCCAGTACATTATGTACTGGAAGATCTGGAACTTATTGCTTACAGTCTTGAGGTTGGGTATGTGTCACAGATTTGTGCATTGTTAAGGTTTATGCTGCACTATACCTGAACTAAAATGAGCTCGGGTTTCATATCCACATACAGCATTTCCAAGGGTGGTTTGTTTTACATTATTTCAAAATTTTCAAGTCTGGTCCACCCTATGCAGCATGAGCAAAGTGCTTGTGATGGAAAACTAATCAACATAAGCTCTCTGGCCATGGATTGCACCATGTACTTAAGAGATTTAAAGGAGACAATAATTTCACAACACAAACAGTTTTGCTAGGAAGCTGTCCAGTTTACAGGAGCATCTTCGCTGTTAAGGTAAGTGAAATATAAAACTGCATTCTCTTTAAGTTATCCATATTATGTGACAGAACTGTTTGATATATTATATGTTCTAATAATTATTTTAAATTTAACAGTCAGACCTATAATGCTACTTTTAATACTCTATTGTTTATTTTCAAGTTAACCATTTAATAACTTAAAAGATTAATTGAATTCATTTAAATGTTGCATGTATTAAAGGATGAGAAAAGGTTTAAGTCTTTGAAGTCCTATAAGATTCTTATTGTTAGATACAGACTTGCCTACAACCTGATTATGTACAGTAATTCCGATGAAATAATTTAGTATGTAATAATCAACTGAATGTATGTACATACTTAATATTCAACACTGCATTTACACATGACCATGTTGCATGTATTACATGTATACATGCCAAACATACAACACTGCATTTGTACATGACCATGTTGTATGTACTAGAAGTATTCATGCATAAAGTTCATTACTGTATTTGTACATTACTATGCTGAATGTACTACATGTATACATGTATAACATACAACACTACCTTTGTACATGTCCATGTTGTATGTACTAGAGGTATTTATCCATAATGTTCATTACTGTATTTGTACATGACTATGCTGAATGTACTACATGTATGCATGTATAACATAAAACCCTACATTTGTACATGCATACAACACTGCATTTGTACATGACCATGCTGAATGTACTACATGTATGCATGTATAACATACTACACTGCATTTGTACATGCATACAACACTGCATTTGTACATGACCATGCTGTATGTACTAGACCTATTCATTCATAATGTTCATCACTGCATGACCATGTTGCATGTACTACAAGACTTTATTTATTATATTTTCAACTGTTTGGCTGTGTTTGGATGTTTGGAGGTGTGACCATGTGTTTGGATTAAGAGGTGTGACTATGTGTCTGGATTTGGAGGTGTGACCATGTGTCTGGATTTGGAGGTGTGACCATGTGTCTGGATTTGGAGGTGTGACTATGTCTGGATTTGGAGGTGTGACCATGTGTCTGGATTTGGAGGTGTGACCACATGTCTGGATTTGGATGTGTGACCATGTGTCTAGATTTGGAGGTATGACCATGTGTCTGGATTTGGAGGTGTGACTATGTGTCTGGATTTGGAGGTGTGACCATGTGTCTGGATTTGGAGGTGATATAATTTGTTAATTGCTCAGATGCAGAGTTGCAAGACTCTGACTTTTTTAATAGCCTGTGTGCTGCTGTTGGCTTGGTGGAAGAATGTGGTTGTTTTGTGTTGAATGACCAAAGCTTTAGGACCTATTTTTTTGTTCCATGTTGAAAGTACCAAAGCTTTAGGACCTATTCTTTTGTTCCATGTTGAAGGACCAAAGCTTTAGTACCAATTCTTTTGTTCCATGTTGAAGGACCAAAGCTTTAGGACCTATTCTTTTGTTTCATGTTGAAGTACCAAAGCTTTAGGACCTATTCTTTTGTTCCATGTTGAAAGACCAAAGCTTTAGGACTAATCTTTTGTTCCATGTTGAAGGACCAAAGTTTTAGGACCAATGAGTTGTTTCGTGAACAAGGTGTTTCTTTCAAGAGCATGTTTCTTTTTACATGTTCTTATTTGTTCACGTTATTAACAAATGAACAAGGGGATCCTTTAGCAGACTTGTGGGAAAGACGGCATATGTGATGACTCCTTAATCATCCAACAGAGCAGTGGGACTGAAGATACTTTGTGTTTACTAACTGGACACCACAAGTTCTATGTTCTGTTTTTTTTTTTGTTTTTTTTATAATTCAGCAGTATCATTATTTTGAGTGAAAATTGTGTGTGTGTGTGTGTATGTGTGTGTGTGTGTATGTGTCTACACATTCAATTTGTGGTTCATATATTATCTGCATTTGTACAAATTTCAATAATCCATAACTTGATGACCCCAAGCGGTAGAGTAATCATTACTTTTGTTTGTTTTAAATTTCTAAACACTGATTATCCATGGTGATCGAGTCAGATAAGTCAATCGTATGTTTAATTTCTTTTCATAAATTGTTCTAAATTCTTTTTCTTTTTACATTTTCTTATTTGTTCACGTTATAACAAAATCATTTTCTTTATATCAATTCTTTGACTCGGTGCTCAAAATTTTGTTAATTGCATTGCTGAAATTTATGTGCACGATTTTGGTGTCTGATGTGATAATTTTTTCAGTCAAACTATAAATAAACATCTCATTCATGAAACTGCTTTCAGTGTCTTTGTTATAATCCAATCCCAACAGATCATCCCATTACATTAGGTATCAGCTTACAACACCAAGACAACAAAACCCATAGTACACATTCAGATTAACACTGCTGTATGATTGTATGCCTCACCGAGAAAAAAAACGTTCCATGAATATAAATGAGCAACGGCTTCCATTGTGGCTGCATTACCTAGCTGTTTTTGTCACATTCATTAAAGAGAAAACAAAGAATTCATCTATATTCCAAAAAACTATCCTCAGTGAAATTTCTAGGCAATGTTAATATAGTACAACCTGCCTTAGCAGATACCACTATATAAACGACACCTGTTCATAAAGGACAGTATTTATGAAGTCCTCTTCATTTTACTTACATATTTAACCTGTATATAAGACAAAGGAAAGGTTGCACTATATTTAACTATATATTATCATGCATTTGCCATCACAAATCCGCCCAATTTTCACTGCATATTCCAAACCATACATGCCGAACACTCCACCCAAATAACAATGACAAAAGCAAAGCGGTCATCATGCAAAATCTAACACATATATATGACTTTCTTCTTCAGTTTGATAGTTTGACATTGGTCACAAAACAACTGAAAATGAAAACAACTGTAATTGAAATTTTGAATATCTGACTTTTTACTCTCCATAATGATCACAAACATAGTAACCAATAATAACACTCGACTCGTAGATGCTTACCACATGCGCTAAAAAACTATATCATTTTTTATGACATTCCACTTGTAGATGCTTACCACACAGGCTACAAAACTACATCAATTTTCATGACATTCCATTCAATGATTACATGGGTTACAAAACTACAATGTGGTTTTTCATGACACTCCATTCACTCTACTCAAAACTGGAACATTATTCATGATGGGCTACAAAACTACAATGTGGTTTTTCATTACACTCCACTCAAAACTACAACATCCGTCACACCACTCCACTTGCTCCACTCAAAACTACAACATATTTCATGACTCACAGATGGTTACTACATGGACTACAAAATGATGTTTTTCATTGATTTACATGACGAGGTTTAGAAAAATAAGTGCTCTATGAACAGATAGAGGGTTGATTTTTAAAAAGAACAAATGAACATACGAAAGGTATCACAACATCCACACATATATTTTTAAAACATGTGATCATAATAAATAACACAGTAAAATGGTAGCTAGTTAAAAGAAGACAAATTATGATTATTTTATTTAATGAGGGTGTCTCAGTCGGAAAATGAAAATTAATCTACCTTGAAACATTCCTCACTCTATGTGTAGACTCATCAGACAGACAAATGTTGAGAAGATATATGATCCAATTAAAACCGAGATCTATTTACAATAAGAATATCTGACATATCCACTTATCTTTTGAAACCTATCAGATAAAGCATTGTTTTTTGTTACGGGAAAGCTACCATTAGAAAGGATCCAATGAAACATATTACTGTCATTAATATGATAGCTGTAACTTGATGAGTGAATCTATAGGTCAACAGACATGACCTTAAATTGGTGTCTGTCAGATCTCAATTAAGTAAAAAATATTCATTTTAACTGACTGAATGGACTGATTGTTCGATATGTTGTGGATTTTAAATGACAAATATCATTGGTCAGAAATCTATACACATTTAATGATTTTCTTTTGCAGAGTAAAGGAGTGTCAGATCAGAAACATCTAGTATTTCTAAATTCCGAGTTAATAAGAATTTATTTTGGCATCTCATCTCTGAAAAGACAATTAACAAGAAAATAAACTAGAAAAACACCGATAGAACTCTTGTTCCTCCACAGTGACCCAAACACAAAGTTAAACAGTGACCTCAATGCAAGCTTAACATGTCATTTCCACTGTAACATATACACAATGCTAACAGGTCAATTCCACAGTGACATATATACAAAGGCATTAACCCAGTGGGCAGAGATATGTTATCCATAGCAGTATACCACAGGGTGAGTTATGTTCTCCATAGCAGTATGTTTTCTAGGGCATTATGCCACAGGGAGAGTTATATTCTCCATGTTATTATGCCACAGGGAAAGTTATATTCTCTATGGCATTAACCACTGGAAGAGTTATGTTCCCCTGAGCAGTCTACTACAGGGTGAATTATGTTCTCCATAGCAGTATACCACAGGAAGAGTTATGTTCTCCTGAGCAATATACTACAGGGAGAGCTATGTTCTCCTGAGCAGTTTACTACAGGGAGTCACATTCTTCATAGCAAAGCTAGAGCCATATTCTCCATGGCAGTATACCACAGCTACTAGATTCATGTTTTAATTGGCAGTATATCACAGGTAGTGTTACATTCTCCATAGCAATATTCCGTTTGGAAAGTCCTACCATAATGATATCAAATTTCAGATAATATATCATGCATTTTGTACCCACATATTTTGATGTTTGACCAATAAGAAATTACACCACATGCAAAGATGAGTTAGAACAGAACATATTCATTTAATTGTACAAACAGTATATATCTTTTATATACTTATAAATATTTTATAAACTTAAATACGTTATATACTTGTATAGTTTTTACATACTTATATCTTTCATATGCTTATATATCTTTTACATACTTATATATCCTTTACATACTTATGTATATTTTATATACTTATATATCTTTTTTATACTTTTATATCTTTTGTTTATTTATCTTTTATATACTTATATATCTTTTACATACTTATATACCTTTTATATACATATAAATCTTTTATACACACACACACACACACACACATATATATATATATAAATATATATATTCTATACATATATATATATATATATATATCTTTAATATACTTATATATCTTTTACATACTTGTATATCTTTATATGCTTACATATCTTTTATATACTTATCTTTTACATACTTAAATATCTTTATATATATATATATATATATATATATATATATATATATATATGTATGTTCTACATACTTATATATCTTTTATATACTAATATATCTTTTACATAATTGTATATATTTTCTATACTTATATATCTTTTACATAATTGTATATATTTTCTATACTTATATATCTTTTACATAATTGTATATATTTTATATACTTATATATCTTTTATATACTTGTATATCCTTTACATACTTATGTATCTAGTGCAGTGTACTAGAAGCATTTTTTCAGTCTTATATCCAATGACATTGATCAAAATTTTAAACAAGTTGTTGTTCTTGTAGGGTTTAACACCATTTTTTGGGACAAAAATAGGCTAAACATGGCAGCCAGTATAAATGGAGGAAAAACCCTGGAAAGAACCACCATCTCATGAGATTCAACAAGTTTTGAGATGTTAAATGGCATAATGAATTGTAATTACTACATATACTTCCTTAAAAGATGAGTCCAACTACAAACTGCACAGACCCAGATCTGTCATTGCATCATGCACTGGCAGATCGGGGTCTGTGCAGTGTTCGGAGTAATCAGCATAACAGTATAGACCCTGATCTGTCATTGCATCATCGGAGTAATCATGCACTGGCAGATCAGGGTCTATGCAGTGTTCGGAGTAATCAGCATAACAGTATAGACCCTGATCTGTCATTGCATCATCGGAGTAATCATGCACTGGCAGATCAGGGTCTGTGCAGTGTTCGGAGTAATCAGCATAACAGTATAGACCCTGATCTGTCATTGCATCATCGGAGTAATCATGTACTGGCAGATCAAAGTCTGTGCAGTGTCCGGAGTAATCAGCATAACAGTATAGACCCTGAAATGTCATTGCATCATCAGAGTAATCATGCACTGGCAGATTGGGGTCTGTGCAGTGTCCGGAGTAATCAACATAACAGCATAGACCCTGATCTGTCATTGCATCATCGGAGTAATCATGTACTGGCAGATCAAAGTCTGTGCAGTGTCCGGAGTAATCAGCATAACAGTATAGACCCTGAAATGTCATTGCATCATCGGAGTAATCATGCACTGGCAGATCGGGGTCTGTGCAGTGTTCGGAGTAATCAGCATAACAGTATAGACCCTGATCTGTCATTGCATCATCGGAGTAATCATGCACTGGCAGATAGGGGTCTGTGCAGTGTTCGGAGTAATCAGCATAACAGTATAGACCCTGATCTGTCATTGCATCATCGGAGTAATCATGCACTGGCAGATCGGGGTCTGTGCAGTGTTCGGAGTAATCAGCATAACAGTATAGACCCTGATCTGTCATTGCATCATCGGAGTAATCATGCACTGGCAGATTGGGGTCTGTGCAGTGTCCGGAGTAATCAACATAACAGTATAGACCCTGATCTGTCATTGCATCATCGGAGTAATCATGTACTGGCAGATCGAAGTCTGTGCAGTGTCCGGAGTAATCAGCATAACAGTATAGACCCTGAAATGTCATTGCATCATCGGAGTAATCATGCACTGGCAGATCAGGGTTTGTGCAGTGTCCGGAGTAATCAGCATAACAGTAAAGACCCTGATCTGTCATTGCATCATTGGAGTAAGATCGGGGTCAGTGCAGTGTCCGGAGTAATCAGCATAACAGTATAGACCCTGATCTGTCATTGCATCATCGGAGTAAGATCGGGATCTGTGCAGTGTTCAGAGTAATCATGCACTGGCAGATCGGGGTCTGTGCAGTGTTTGGAGTAATCATGCACTGGCAGATCGAGGTCTGTGTAGTGTCCGGAGTAATCACCATAACAGCATAGACCCTGATCTGTCATTGCATCATCGGAGTAATCATGCACTGGCAGATCGGGGTCTGTGCAGTGTCCGGAGTAATCAGCATAACAGTATAGACCCTGATCTGTCATTGCATTATCGGAGTAATCATGCACTGGCAGATCGGGGTCTGTGCAGTGTCCGGAGTAGTCAGCATAACACTATAGACCCTAATCTGTCATTGCATCATCGGAGTAATCATGCACTGGCAGATTGGGGTCTGTGCAGTGTCCGGAGTAATCAGCATAACAGTATAGACCCTGATCTGTCATTGCATTATCGGAGTAATCATGCACTGGCAGATCGGGGTCTGTGCATTGTCCGGAGTAATCAGCATAACAGTATAGACCCTGATCTGTCATTGCATCATCGGAGTAATCATGCACTGGCAGATCGGGGTCTGTGCAGTGTCCGGAGTAATCAGCATAACAGCATAGACCGTGATCTGCATGTGCATTATGCTATGGAAAATCTGGATCTTTGTTGTTTGCTATTTTAATCAATTTGTATGCAAACTATAACTGGTAAGCAAACTTTTATATTTTAATTTTAATACCTTTGACATTTCATGAAGACCTTCCTGCTTTCGTTGGCAGACAAAAACAATAATTTTATCTTGGAAAACTGTGAGATTCTTCCTGCCAGGATCTACAACACAAGACTTGCTAAGTAAATATGATTGTGACTGTTATTCATTTTAAAAAAATACATCGGTGCATTTCAAGAAAGATAAGTCTCTTGATGCTTAAGGGCTGTTCTACTCAAACATGTATAGTACCCAGAATGAAGTTTTTAAAAACTAAATGCTAGGATACATTTATTTCAAAGAGTTCATATTCAAATGATAAGACAATTATAAAGTTACATCTATTGATGAGTACCTCACATTAAAAGTGCCTTCCCTGAGTCCCTGGAATGTTTTACTGGAACAGCCCTAAGTATCAATTTTCAAACAACTTTACATTTTACCTTAGCTGCAAAGTTTAATTATTTATAATATCTCAGCAAAAATTTCACTTCAAAACTTATAAAGTTATTAGGCTGTCTTTGTAGTTTAATATTGCAATACATGCAGTCACATTCCATGTCCATTTACTTAAAAGGCATAACCATTCCATGTTCATGAACTTAAAAGGCATAACCATTCCATGTTCATTTACTTAAAAGAAATAACCATTCCATGTTCATGTACTTAAAAGGCATAACCATTCCTTGTTCATTTACTTAAAAGGCATAACCATTCCATGTTCATGTACTTAAAGGAATAGGAAACACAATTAAAGATGCAGTTATATTACTCTTTTGTTGCCCAAGATAAATTAAATAATAGTTTGGGGCGACCTAGTTAAACTGAAAATGATTTACAGTACATTATAAGGAATGAATTGCTTGAGTGTTCCGATATGCATATTTGTCGAGTGGAAACGAGGCTGAATTCATGTGACGTCACAGGATCTTTTGCAGCTATCGGCCATTGCTTAAGAGTAGGCAGTTTATTAGTGCTTGTATTCGCGTTTGTTTTCCAAGAATTTCCAAAATGCCCCACTGTGCAGGTGCAGCGTTTGGATACGACAATAATTCAACTGGTAACTTTTTTCGAAAGACAAATTCTGACGAAAGGCTTGGATCCATTACTGTCACCATGAGAACTTTGAGTTGGTAAATCAAAGCTTGTATTTTTCGAAAGATCAGTATAAAGTTGATGCAAAAGGACGTGCATAATTGGGATATCTAAATGCTAGGGCACGAAAGAAGCTGACAGCAGTAAAAGACATTCTTCTACCCCTGGGCAGGTGGGGGTTGATCTACTGACAGATCTGAGTTCCAATAGCACAACGACTGTCAACCCGCAGCAAAAGGAGCCTATAACAAGAGGCTGAAAACAGAGGTAAATAAGTATGTTGTTTGCACTCTAATTTTCATTAATATAGGGTCAATAATGTAACTGAGGTATTTGGCCAATAATATCTGCATAAAATGGAGCTTTGTTCAACTCAAGAGTCTCATGCTTCTCCATCATTATCATCACAGCCCCTACCCATGTGCTACAGAGAAGGAATTGTTGTGTAAATTGTATATTCCAGGAACATATATATCAGAGTTGTTTATGACGCTAACATTAGAGTAATAGTATTATGTATTTAAAATAGAGTGGAATGCATAATTTCAAGTATTTTTCACCGTCACCTGAGAAATATGAGCCTTTGGCTATGACATGAGATAAACTTCTTTGTGCCCCTCCACCCTTCCTTTCCCATTGTGTGCGATCATAAGTATCAGTTGTTGCCATGTGACTACTCAAATGTTTCAAAAATACTCTGTAAATTCTACAAATGCTCTTTTCTTGTCATTAATACTCAAGGCTGGGGGGGTAGGTTGTTTTACTGGGTTGCAGCTTCTTGTGAGGACAATGGTAAACTTAAAGTTGCCAAATGAGAATCATTGATGAATTTCATTGCAAACAAGCATGTGGACCATTCTGGCATTCTACCAACCTCTACAAATGTGAACATGGTCCCATTTGGGAAGAAAGACAGTGGTTAAAGGATGGTATGTTTACAATTAGGATATGTATAGAAAATTTTACATATGCTTACATTGCTATATTTCAATATCCAGTAACTGACACTAGCTGTGTGTGCACACATGCGGTATAACCAAACGGAGAATGAGATTTAGCCATAATTGGTTGGGAAACCCAGTGCTATTTATATTGTGGGCTTATTGGAAAGAGCTTAAATCGCAATACACCTTTGATTTAACCACACATGTTCACCTTATTTAACTAAAACTGTAAGCACATATTGATACATTTATTCATATACACAATCATTTTTCTTGATTAGGCTCCAGGGCATACAAACCTATGGATAAAGTTGCTCACAGTCCTCACATAATCTGAGACATCCAGAAGCTATCACCTATACATCAAACTCATGGACTAGAAGTCTTCCAAAATGTGAATCACTATGCACCCAAGAGTAAACACTTCTTTTAAGGATCCATGCATGCAAGAAACTAGTATGCAATTAGACTAGGCAAAAATGAGACTGTGTTTCCGGTCAGCTGGTCCTAGCACATGGTTTCCCCATAGTTATAAAAAAAACTGTTGCAGTAATTGATCATTGCAAGAAATTGAGACTGTTTTGCCCAGTACTTTGAAACACTTAATATATTAGATATTAATCATTTTGTTCTATATATATAATGTTTAATAAATAAATTGTAATATCCCTATCTGCCTGTCCTAATTGTAAAATCCTGCTCAGTAAGTAGCAAGAATCACTGACCATTTTATTCTGAATGATGTTTTTTAAATTTTATTACTCCATGTTAGGTTACATCTAGCTACCCTGCGCTATAATGAAATTTCAAACCATACATATGCAGTGACCAAGACTGGCCAGAAGCAGTGGAGAGTTGTTAATCCTGAAAACAAGAAAGGGATGGAAGCTGTTGTCCTTCAAGTAGAGCCAATCTTTGGTAAGATTTTAACTAAATATCTTGGTGGCATGTCTGTATTTTATCCTCCTTTCCTACACCATAGTCATTGTGCATAAGCTGCTGTCACAATTTTTCAGGAATAATTGATGTCAGTTCTAGATTGACAATAGCTATTTTTGATGTATAAAGGTAATGTCCAGTGTAAACAAGTAATATGTGCTGGATTAAGGCCTTCTAAGGCCCTAAGCACTGAAAATATTATGGTACCACCACCCCCTACAAAATGGGAAATTCGAAAAAAGCACTATTAAAATATATTTTAAAAAAATAAATCAAAATACTTGTACATGTAGATTGAAAAAGTCATATATAATTCATTAATTTCATCATCAACACTTAATTTGAATTTATTTTCTGTTGGACAAGTTGGGCTGGTTCCCTAAGCATGTGCTTAGTGTGCAGAGTGGGTAATCCGGCCCTGCAAGTAATTAGAAGAAACAAAGAAATCTCTAAATAATTAAATACATTTATAGCTCATGGAATATATTTTATTAAAGTTCATAATGTTGGGACACAGGCTACTTTTATCTTTTTGAAACATGTAATAGTTCCAAATCTAAAAAGTTTATTGATTTCATATCTCGGTGCATTTTTATTCTTTAAGGTTATGATGCACTCTTGAAGCAGATGATGCTGGACTTGAAGAAGGACTTGCCTACATCCACAGAAGCATACATGTTCATAAAGAAAACATCTCAATATCCACCACCACTCACAGCATCATATAAACATTTTTCAAGAGATGAAATGGTCAAAAAACACAAATCACGCTTTTTGAAATCCACAAATTTTTATGGTGTGGCATATCTGAAGTCAACATTATTCCTCTGAAGGAAATGATTCTCTGATTTTTGTAACACACAAGATGGAAGAACTTTACGGCTCTGTCTTTCAAGCCGATACCAAATCCATGTGACAAAACTCCAATATGCTATATGTCTATATTTTCTGAAAATAAAACAAGAATGCATGCATGAGTAAAACCATACAAGAGTTAAATAATTATTCATTGGTAACTCTTGCTAAATTGTACTTTTAGTACTTATGGTGAATTATTTTTGATATGTTTATTTTTTTAAAATCTGCATTGAAAACATAAAATTGATACAAGATATACATGTGAATTGACTGATATGATTATAAAATTCTTATATTTTTTTCCAGTACATTGTGTGCTTGACGACTCATTAAGGCTAGTTGATAAGCAAAAAAATGTTTCTTGTGATGATTGCAACCTTATAGTAATTATTACAATTTATAACAAACCTGGTATTCCTTTCTCAAAACAAGCATATATAGTCACATGAGTACAATCCAGGCTATATAGTATAAAACAAGTTTATGTATAAGCCCAAAAAAGATACAACAAAAAGAGTAGTCTTTAAAAGATAAGCTACATTTTGTTCTGAAAAACTGCATTCTTTTCATAAGTTCAAGACCATCATAGCTTGAACATTATTATGGAATACATCCCTCTGCAAAAATGTTGCCTCCATGAGTTATAAGCTGAAAACACCATGAAGTTAGAAACTCTTGTGTATAGTTTGTTTTGTAAAATGTGTTGTTCCAATCATTGTCACAGGTGTAGGAAAATCTGATTAAATATAACAACAGGAATTTTGAAGAAATTTGTATAACAGAAAAATTACTTGTGTATTGGTTCATTATAATCCAATAGTCCATGATGTTCCATGTATACTTCCAGTAGATATCTTTTCATCAGTTTGCAATGAAACGTTCATGGATGGTTATACATGTCAAGTCACCCTTCATTTTCTCAATTACCTCCACCTCTTCACAGGATCAGCACTCAATTGCAGAGTTCATAATTTGGCAATATCCACAATCACACCTGTAAGTCAAGTGCACTATCATCCATGAATGTTTTAAAATCACTTTCAACATTTTTTAAGCATTGAAAAGGATAGATGCAGATTAGAAATAGCTTGTTGATTTTGAAGCTGAAATAAAGTTTGGCTAAACAACATAAGTTCTCATCATGTTGCCTTTCAAAGTTTAATGGAAACATTATCAAGTCAATGTGATATTATAATTGTACTTAATAGGTTAAGATATAAACACTAGGATACAGTTTTACAATATACTCTGATAATACACAGTATTGGTATATTTGTAAAAATTTCAGGCAATTAAGGAAGGCTTATCGAAAAATGGGTCCATCTAAATTTACAGATTTATATACAGGAGTTGACAAAAATTCAGGTTTATTTTAGAAATTTAATGTGCGTGTTCATTTTTTAAAAATGAAATGCATGCTGTAAATCAGTACAAACCACAGTGTGTTCTCGAGTCGTCCTTCTTCACTCGGCAAAATATCCTCATCATTCGAAGAACCTGACACAATGTCATCACTACTGTACCCTCTTCGTTGTTAGTGTTTAAAACGTGGCTCAAACTGATATCGTAAAAAGTTCACGCTTACAGAAGTCAGGGAAATCGTTCTCGCTATTTTCCATGATGTAAAAGGGAAAAGAAATGATCAGAATTATGCTAGCAATCTTGGTAGTTAGCACACTTAGGTGGTAGCTATAGATCCTATGACGTCACTACCAGCCACGTGATACCTATCTAATTATTTCTCAATGCACTTGCGAGGATAACCTAAACATTTCCTTGTAGTAACTAAAGGGTCTGAGAACAGTATACGGGAATAAGATTAAATATATTTTTTGTAAGACAAGCTATCAAATAATAATAAACTAACATGTATGTTCCCTTTTCCTTTAAAAGGCGAAACCATTCCATGTTGATGTATTTAAAAGGCATAACTATTCCATATTCATGTACTTAAAAGGCATAACTATTCCATATTCATGTACTTAAAAGGCATAACTATTCCATATTCATGTACTTAAAAGGCATAGCCATTCTATGTTCATGTACTTAAAAGGCATAACAATTCCATGTTCATGTACTTAAAAGGCATAGCCATTCTATGTTCATGTACTTAAAAGGCATAACTATTCCATATTCATGTACTTAAAAGGCATAACAATTCCATGTTCATGTACTTAAAAGGCATAATTACTTGTTCATGAACTTAAAAGGCATAACCATTCCATGTTCAAAAATGCTTTCCCCAAAAGTGAACACTGAATGAATTTAATACATACAATTTTGTGACAATGTATTTAGCCTTTGGATACATAATTTAGGAAAGATAAATTTCTTAAGTTTTCCATGAGTCTTCTATTTATCTGAAAAAATGAAATATCAGATATACTTGTTTATAAGTTGAGTCCATCTACAATCAACAAATACTGATCTCCTATGTGCCAGCAGATCAGGGTCACTCTTCTTTGATCTACCATATATACTCACTAGTAAGTTGATTTAAACTGCAAATAACAAAGATCCTAATCAGCATTATATGCCTGCATATCAGGGTCTATGTTATTTATCCTACTAATTACTCTTAAGCAACTGCACAGACCCAGATTTGTCAGCACATTATGCAACAGATTTTTGTCTTTACAGTTTTGCAGTCAAACTTGTATTATAAACGAGTACATTACTATTAAGTAAAAGCATAGACCCAAATATTGCAGGCACATTATGCATCGGCAAAAATGTTTGCAGTTAGACCTATAAGTGGAACCAGAAAAAATTATATTTATTAGGCACAAAAATATGTCCATTTCCTATTGAACTGGTTGTAAAATTAAGGTAGGCAAGTCATTTTTTTTACACATTATACATTTTTAATGTGATATTTTTTTGTGATTTTTATTTACCTTGTAACTGAAATACAGACATAATTACTACAGTAATTTCTTGCAGTTTTGTTCATAATTCAACAAAACTAACAAAGAATGCCAATATTATCAAACAAAATAGGACTGATGTCCAAATTAAAATTGTGTGACTTTTAATATATTCCTAAATGTATATGTAATATTTTTACTTGAACTACTAACTTTTAATGATTCCTCCAGTACAAAAAGGACTAAGTGGAAATAGAAATCTTTAAGAAGATACTGTATGATTCCATATGATGGAGTACGGGAGAATCACACTAAAAGTCCATGGATCATGTAACTTTTGTTAAATATGAACTTTATTTGGCTAAATGCATGAAGAACTTTTGCTATACTTGAACATTTAATAAATAATGTGTATTCCACAGAATAATACAAAATAGTCAGAGCCTAGAGGGAGCAATTGCAACTACTGACTGACATAATGTGTGTACAGAGTTTGCACTTTTCATTGTAATAAAGGAATACGCAATGACAACTACAATGTGTGTTGTCATGAAAATGTATAGCATAGTGGGAAGTGCATATTCTTCATCAGTTCAAAGGTATTGCTTTTGCATTATGAGCAATATTAACTGATCTGATTAATAAAGTCATAAATTTATAGAGGGAAAATTTAGTTTGCTTTGCTTTGAAATATGCATTCTCTACTGCAATATTAAAAAGCAAATCATGAGAAAACAAACTGAGAACAGAAAGCAAAGGTTTCTTAGACTGACCACTATGCAGAGGTTTCCCAGACTGACCACTATGCAGAGGATATGCATAAAGATTGAGCTTCACTAGCTTTTATGTATTAAAGAAACTTTAAAAATTATCAGAATGCTCTCACTATCTCCTTTCTCCTCCTCCTCTTCTTCTTCCTGTTGCCCTCTACTATCATGGTCACTTTTAAATATCAGGCAGACCTGGTGACCTGGACGCTTCTTAAAGGTGTATACCAGTCTTAAAGAATCCCCTTAAAAAGAAAACATCTTAAATTTCATGTTCCATGTGCTGAAAATAAATCTACCTGTATCCCTGTGACCCTGAACATAAACAGATTTTGTTGTAAACCAAAATAAAATGAATTTTAAAGGAAATTTGAATTGTACAAGACTGACAAATTAGGATCAGGCAAAATTATATAAAAATCATTAGGATCCATTAGGATTAATACATAAATAACTACAGCCTTTAAAAACAGCCAACAGTATTACTTTGATTCATTTAAAAATGATTTCATAATTAAGCTAAATACACTGAAACTTCTCGCGACCCAAAGCCTCTGAAGGTCTTTAAAGATCTGATGCCCTCAAGGCCTTCAATGACTCCAAGGTCTTTAAAGATCCTTAAAGCTTTCAATGAGCCAATGCCCCCAAATTCTTTAAAGTACCGATGCACTCAAAGCCTTCAATGACCATAAGGTCTTTAAGGATCCAAGGCCCTCAAGGCCTTCAATGACCCCAAGGTCTTTAAGGATTTAAGGCCTTCAATGATCCCAAGGCCTTTAAGGATCCAAGGCCTAAGGCCTTCAATAAAATCCTATCTTGCTAAGAGGTTTTCACTTACCAACTTTAACTTATTATAACAAACAAGATGTAGGAACCAGAAAACTCTTTAGTTTCAAAGGAATATTACAATACACTATGTTTCAGTCTTGAAGGATTTTTTCAATTTTTGATTCTTTAAGCGCATGGGTGTATAGTGAGAATATTTCTGCCATGGTTTGGCAGAACTCTATAAAATTCTGAAAATTTAAATCCTGGGTTACACAATAATCCCACTATAAACAATATATTATATAGAACACTACAGACAAAATGTGTCAATTAGGCATCCAGGGTCAGAAACTAAAAGTTCTGAAAGCAAAGACTCTCACTATCAAGGGTTCTGGTCTGGATGATAATATTGATAATGATTTTTTCATGAAAGCATGGTTCTCACTGATCAATTTTCAACAGCAGTCAAATGTACATTAATAATCAAAAAGGTGCAGATAATCACAATTGTTAAAAAAATATTATGATTGGTTGACTGGTGTTTAACACATTACTGGCCATATCATTCCAACAAAACAAAGGAAGAAAAAAAAGAGTAACCAAAACAAATTGGTTATCAAAATTGGTAGCTACTGGGAAAAATTAACAGGCAGTGGCACTTTTGACTATCACTAATAGAAACATAGTGAAAGAATTAAATACAAAGAATGAGTCAGAACCTTTATATCAACTGTAAACATGTTTATAGTTTATTCAACTTTAGACTGAAATGCTGTGAGAATAATGCATTGACTGTCTCTTACCTGTAAGAATGCCTGATGGACTGGTTGTCTTGGCAACAGCCTGTTTGGCTGTGGCTACTTGCTCCACCCTCTGTTGAATTACATCCTGTACTAGCTGTAGCAATTCCTATCACAGAAGTAAATAATAAAGTATTATTCAAGTGGAGACAGGGGGACAAGCCTAAAATACCATTTTTAATTTAAGTGGAGACAGGAGGACAAGCCTAAAATACCATTTTTAATTCAAGTGGAGACAGGGGACAAGCCTAAAATACCATTTTTAATTTAAGTGGAGACAGGAGGACAAGCCTACAATACCATTTTGAATTCAAGTAGAGACAGGGAAACAAGCCTAAAATACCATTTTTAATTCAAGTGGAGACAGGGGAAACAAGCCTACAATACCATTTTTAATTTAAGTGGAGACAGGAGGACAAGCCTAAAATACCATTTTTAATTCAAGTGGAGACAGAGGACAAGCCTAAAACACCATTTTTAATTTAAGTGGAGACAGGAGGACAAGCCTAAAATACTATTTTTAATTCAAGTGGATACAGGGGACAAGCCTAAAATACCATTTTTAATTCAAGTGGAGACAGGGGGACAAGCCTAAAATACCATTTTTAATTTAAGTGGAGACAGGAGGACAAGCCTAAAATTCCATTTTTAATTCTAGTGGAGACAGGGGGAACAAGCCTAAAATACCATTTTTAATTTAAGTGGAGACAGGAGGACAAGCCTAAAATACCATTTTTAATTCAAGTGGAGACAGGGAAACAAGCCTAAAATAACATTTTTAATTTAAGTGGAAACAGGGGGACAAGCCTAAAATACCATTTTTAATTTAAGTGGAGACAGGAGGACAAGCCTACAATACCATTTTGAATTCAAGTAGAGACAGGGAAACAAGCCTAAAATACCATTTTTAATTCAAGTGGAGACAGGGGAAACAAGCCTAAAATACCATTTTTAATTCAAGTGGAGACAGGAGGACAAGCAAAAAATACCATTTTTAATTCAAGTAGAGACAGGGAAACAAGCTTAAAATAACATTTTTAATTTAAGTGGAGACAGGGGGACAAGCCTAAAATACCATTTTTAATTTAAGTGGAGACAGGAGGACAAGCCTACAATACCATTTTGAATTCAAGTGGAGACAGGGAAACAAGCCTAAAATACCATTTTTAATTCTAGTGGAGACAGGGGGAACAAGCCTAAAATACCATTTTTAATTTAAGTGGAGACAGGAGGACAAGCCTAAAATACCATTTTTAATTTAAGTGGAGACAGGGGACAAGCCTAAAATACCATTTTTAATATAAGTGGAGACAGGAGGACAAGCCAAAAATACCATTTTTCATTCAAGTGGAGACAGGGAAACAAGCCTAAAATAACATTTTTAATTTAAGTGGAGACAAGGGGACAAGCCTAAAATACCATTATTAATTTAAGTGGAGACAGGAGGACAAGCCTACAATACCATTTTGAATTCAAGTGGAGACAGGGAAAGAAGCCTAAAATACCATTTTTAATTCAAGTGGAGACAGGGGAAACAAGCCTAAAATACCATTTTTAATTTAAGTGGAGACAGGAGGACAAGCCTACAATACCATTTTGAATTCAAGTGGAGACAGGGAAACAAGCCTAAAATACCATTTTTAATTCAAATGGAGACAGGGAAAACAAGCCTAAAATACCATTTTTAATTTAAGTGGAGACAGGAGGACAAGCCTAAAATACCATTTTTAATTCAAGTGGAGACAGGGGGACAAGCCTAAAATACCATTTTTATTTATGTACACAGCTAATTTATGTATTCTTGTGCCACTTCTGTAAAGTTCTTTGAATTACAATACAAAAGTTTCGACCACAGATTTCAGTCATATATTTCAGTTATATATTTACATCACCAGTTTTTACAGACAGTATGTCTGTGTATGAGGATAATGATAGAAACTTGACCTGTACTTGTAAAACACATATGCCCTGAACACAGACTAAACATTTAACTCCTAAAGACAACATGAAATTTGGCTCTAACAAATGCTAAATGCAAATATACCTACAGAATTTCAATGTCAGATTCAAGTGATTATCCCTTAATAGTGTTAACAGGGGGTTAATTTAAAAGTTCTACACATTTTTAAATATGTACAGAATTAAAGTAAGAACCTGTCAGTAGACAGACTAGCTCAGCTATTCAAAATGACTTAATATTAATAAACATCAAAAACCAATAAACTGAGAAATAATTTGTGGAATATAAGCTATCTTTAAGAGCATCTACAACTAGAAAAGATTTAAAATACACATCATTTTTAAAAAGACCTCAAATTATTCAAAATAAAAAAATGTTATGGTGTTCTAATTATTGTATGGTGGCTATAACGATTTCAGATGCATTCATGTATCAAGTTTAATGAGCCAATGAATAGAGTCACTGATATAGTGTTAAATATAAGCTAGTCTCCAAAATGTGAAACATGTCCTAGTTTGTGACCTCTACTCTCTACACAAAGTACCTAAGGTTCCCAGTCAGCATTATTTAAATTCTAAGAAATATATCTATAAATAATAAACATCATAAGTGTAAATGCAATGATTACTGAACCAAGACATGTTATCAAACTGTAAAAATCATTCAAGAATGGCAAACTATGTCCAGAAGAAATAAAATCAATACAGTACTTGTTCAGATATTTCCATATTCATGCATGATTCATGACTATGGGATGAAGCTAAGCAGATACTTGGCCTGAAAATCAAACAATGTCCTAAATTTTTAAACTGCACCAAACACCAGCCCCTACTGTGGAGGAAAGGCATAAATATATGGCAGATATACACATCACTGGTAAGGAAAGAGTTAAACGTTCTGCTGAAGAGCATGTATGTGGGTGTTTTTAAAATAATCACAAGAAATATGATGGTATCACTTATAATTCCTTTCCAAAATCAACAAAACAGTACTATAATAAATGCTGATACTAAATAATTTAAAATTCCAAGTATTCACTTCATTTAAATTCTTATACATCCACATTCCTTTGGAAGGTCATTATTTAGATGTCTCACGAAGTGCACAAGACAAAATCAATATTAAAGTATGTACACATTTTTGGAGGAAATGAACTTAAAAGGTGCAATCCAATAAAATCTTGATTAAATGTCATGCGCTGTGATGTCACAATGATAGCTACTCATACTGATAAAAAAACAAACCCTATACTGTGATGATTCCACTAGACGTGCGCTGTTCTTGACCCAAGTTTAGTACATGACCACCACTGTAAAGACGACATTGGTCAATAATATTTGTTGATGATAGTTATGAGTTAAGGTTCAAGACATTCAATAATAAGGATTTAATAGACTTGGGTTATAGAAAATTTGTGTTAAATATTAAAAGAACAATTTATATTTAATTCAGAATGAAGTAAATGTGCATACAGAACCCTTGTGAACTTTTCTAAAGTATATACTCATAACAATAATAAAAACAAGAAGAAAAATAATGATGAAAATAGTGATCTCCCAGGAATGTAAATAGCATCTAGGAAAGCATACAGTAGCATTATAAAATGTTTTCAAAACTTGCAATATCATCATAAAAAAGAAACAAGATTCCCTAGAAGGGACTGATGCTCTACTGACCAAAATGAATTTCTAGGAATTCCATAAGACCATATTTTCTCTTCACCATTAGTGGCCCCTAGTGGCTGAGTGGTCTAAAGCGCTGTCCGTTACGGATCACTGCCATCTCTCCTCTGTCTGTGTAGGTTCGAGTATAATATTAGGCGAATGAGGATATGTGAGAAAGCTTGCCAGTAACTTCTCGTGGGTCTGTGGTTCTTTCCAGTGATTTCCCGGTTTCTTCCTCCACCATTAATACTGGCCGCCATGTATAGCCTATCGTGTGCTGAAAAATGTCGTTAAACCCCACAACAATAAAAAAAAATCTCTTCACCAACTAAGTACTGAAACTACTGCTGGGTTCAAGTCTAAGATTTGGCGAATGTGGATATGTGAGAAAGCTTGCCAGCTTCTTGTGAGTCAGTGTTTCTTTCCGCGAATTTCCCAGTTACTTCCTCCACCTTTGAAACTGGCTGCCATATATAGCCTATTGTGTGCTGAAAAATGGCATTAGGCCCCGCCCCAGTAACAACAACTGCTGATATTCTTGAAATATAATCTATTCAAACTGTTTAGTGACCACACTTGATGTAAGATCAGAACCATTTTCATTTCAGCAAACTAAATACTATTAGAACTATTAGTGAAAATTACATAACAGGACCAATCATACAGAAGCATTCTGTTGGTAAAAACTCAAGATAACTAACAATACTGGAGTAGTAATAAAAAGATTTAAGACAGCCACAATAGCAGAAGTCAGCTTGGCATCTTTTTAATTCAGAATCAAGCAGGCACCATAAAACAACTTCTGATGAAATCTCCATGCTAATATGGTATTTCATTTCGAAATAGTAACAACAAGAATATTTTCAATATGGCTACTATGATGGCCATATCTGAATTCATATCAGCACATTTTAAAAATGACATGCCATTTCTCCCTGTGGAATGCGTTATTTGCCTCCCCCTCTCAACATGCCCCCATTTCATATTTTATACAACAGCTAAAGGTTAGACTTGAGCCTCTATGACATTCTTCAAAGACACTTCCTGTTACAGTGAGTGAAGTACTAGTAATTGATTGACAAAAAAAACCTTTTCTATGATAACTAATAATGCCTAAAAGGGTATGCATTTGTTTTTTCAAATTTTGTCTCAAGCTACCATACATATGATAACTATTTTCCACATTTTATATCCCACCATAATTCCTTATTGTTAAAGTGAGAAAGCCTGCCAGTAGCTTCTTGTGGGTCGGCAGTTCTTCCCAGGTCTCCAGGGTTCTTCCTCCACCATTAATACTTGCTGCCATGTATAGCCTATCTTGTGCTGAAAATGGCGTTAAAACGTATAACAACAACTTATTGTTAACTATTGGCTCCGTAACAAAAGCACACTGACAAAAGCATGCCGACATCTAAGCACAATGCTAAACAACCTTGACAAAAGCAAAGCGCTCGACAAAACCGTGCAGGTATAAATTAAGTTAAAGTAAACAGTGTTTGTGATATACAAAATCCAATGCCAAGACCATTATTCTCATTCCAATTCTAATTAACTGTAACCTGCTATCAAAATAATTTACTTTCATGTTTGCAGATGAAATAATTATAATTAACTTTAACTGACTGCCGATTATTTTCCAAAGATCACATACAACATTGGGATTTAGAGTAATTAACTCAGTAATTGTTAGTTGAACCATTTGAACTTGTTAAAATTACAATTATTATTTCTTATTTTTTGCAATATTTGGTCTTACATAGAAGAACTATAGGCTAAGTACTCAGAAAGCTATTTGAAAAATGATGTTTTTTGTTATTTACATTTTTTGCAGAGTGCATGTTGATGCGCTTTTGTCCTGGCATGCTTTAGTCGGGTCACCTTAACTAGTATATGCATATAACAATGTTGACTCGGTCAATAACAATTTTTTTTTCCGAATTGATATGATGGTCACTAATGCCTATATATATGGTATAGTTATGCCATGCGTTGACTTTTGCAAATTTCATTGGTGGGAATGGAGATCCAAATTTGCGTGTCAAGAAAAACTCTACAGCATTCAGTGAGATGTACTTTGTGAAGCTAGCCATACAACTGGGGGGAGGGGGATTTAATTAAAAAATGAGCTAAATGCTGTAGATGTCAGCAAAGTTGATATTTTTACATTTTATAATGCATTTTTTACAAATGTAAAATAGTCCTCATCATGTTATGATTTATTTTATAATATTATAGCTGTACTGATTGTTGTTAATAAAGTAATAACCATCCCGTGTTTTTAATTTTTCATTTTCATTACATTAACAGACTTGGACAAATATTCACTATTTATTCTGGCGACACTTTTTCAAAATTTGCAACAAAATATTGCAGTTGGCAATTTTTTTGGCGACAACTTTTAAAAGCCAGGACCATACCTGTAATCCATAGCATATAATGAATAAAAAATACTAACAATGCAAATGAAATATACCTAACACTAGAAATATAGAGTGCTAACAGTAAGATCTTTTTAAATTATCTGTTGAATTTTACAAAAAAGTTGTTGGATTTCACTCTTTTCTGTTACTTAGTTTCCGACCACAGAGTAGCAATATCATAGCCAAAATCTTCAAACTTATCCAATGGTAACAGAAATAGCCCTGTTGTTTTATATTTAAAAGGGGTCAATATATGCAGACAAAATATATATTGTCCTCTTAAACCCTGAATCCTGCCACAAAAATGTCACAAAGGAATCATAAATTCTAAATCCATTAGGTATACTGTGTCTTCTATAAAAATAAATGTATGTAAAACCATTAGAATCTTAATGACCCATACATCCAAACATATAACTATTTGGTCATTAGAATTTCAGTGACCCATTCATCCATACATATAACTGTTTGTACTCTCTATGACCCATACATCCATGCATATAAATATGTACAGTCATTAGAATCTCAAAGGCACATACATATAACTTAATGTACAGTCATTAGAATCTCAATGGCACATACATATAATGTAATGTACAGTCATTAGAATCTCAATGGCACATACATATAACGTAATATAGTCATTAGAATCTCAATGGCCCATACATCCATGCATATAAATGTATGTATAATCATTGAAATTTCAATGGCCCATACATCCATACATATAACTGTATTTACTATAGGATTAAATGATCATGGTTGGATATTTATCGATGTGTAAATTTTACCTAATCACTCACAAAGTAAATAAAGTCCGAAGGACTTTATGTTAACTTTTTAAGTGATTAGGTAAAATTTACACATCGATAAATACTTAACCATGATCACTTAATCCTTATAATTCCAATTTTCTCCTTTTTATCATAAAATTAATGTATTCTAGCAACAATGCATTTGAATTGAACTAGCACATAGTTTCCTTTCATTCACAGCTTCACATCGCTCCTTAATACATAACTTGTACAGAACAGGTTGACTACTGTCACAGTTATGTTCATTCAGATGTTGTTGTTGTTGTTGGGCTTAACGCCATTTTTCAGCACACGATAGGCTATTCATGGCGGCCAGTATTAATGGTGGAGGAAGAAACTGGGAAATCACCAGAAAGAACCACCAACCCACGAGAAGCTACTGGCAAGCTTTCTCACATATCCACATTAGCCGAATCCTAGACTCGAACCCACGCAGACAGAGGTGAGATGGCAGTGATCCGTAACAGACAGCGCTTTAGACCACTCGGCCAATCGGGGCCCCTCGTTCATTCAGAAAATTCATACTTTGCATTTTAGGCATTGGCTATCAAATGCAAAGTATGAATTTTCCGTTCATTTAGAAAATTTGTACTTTGCATTTCAGGCAATGGCTGTCCGTGGTTTCAACACATTTAGTTTTTAACAAACATTCTTGTTCAATTTTAGTCTTTCCCTTCTGTTACATCAAATGACCATGACCTTACATAATAACAACTGATAACGGATTGAACAAGTGTGCTAAATTAAATTTCCAATCAAGCCTGAAATCATGGATTTTATCAATGAACAAGATGATGCTATACTAAAATAAAGGTAACAATGAAATAAATTGTATACAGGAATAACATTTTATGTCATTCTCAACAACGTTAATACTTAACAAGGCCAGTTTAGTGATTTAATTAGTCATACAACGTAAGATCCATCACCCCTATATTTTATTATGGACGGGTGAACGAAAAAAAAACGTGCAACGTCTTAGATGTAGAACTATGATCTAATGTAAAATGAAATGTGACTACTGTCACATTTATGTTTATTCATAAACATCATATTTTACATCTTAGGCTATGGCTACCCTTTGTGTCAGTACATAGTTTTAGTCAATCCAATCTGCTACAGCTGATGACAGTTACCTCACATAATTACAAAATGATATGGATAGAACAAGTGTGCTAAATGAAATTTCCAAGCAAACCTTAAATCATTGTTCATTTTATCAATGAACAAGATGATGTTATCCGTTACCAAAATAAAGGTAATAATTAAATAAATTTTATACAGGCATAACATTTTATATAATTTTCAATAGCATTAGTACTTAACAAGACCATTTTAGTTATCTATTATATTTGCAGTTCTTAAATGTAGAGTTGCTCGTAAAACCATCAATATGTTTTGTTTGATTGCATGGTTGAGTATTGGAGTTTGGATGAACTGTGCAATTAAAGTGTTCAAGCTTCAGATTTAAGAGTTTATCAATGATTGCTGACTTTAATCTGAGGTATTAGGGTCTGATACAGACTGAGCTTGACCACCATTAGCAATATTTTCCAAAATTGAACTAATTAGTTATTTTTGTTCAGTGCTAGGTCTTTTTAAGTTTTTAGAGACTCCTCATGTTTGTGGTCTGTCATAAACAAAATATTTCTAGTTTCAAACCCAGCATCACTCATAGCTTGAATTGTTGTTGCATGGAGTGAGTTACCAGTATAGTGTTGCACTCCTACATTCTTGCATATGTATTTGGAGAATTGCTTTGATTTGACCAGTTCACACATTTACCATTTGTCAGCCAATTCAGAAGATCTTAGTGCTTCTTTACTGCATTTCATAAATATGGCTTTTGCTGCTTTGTCATAATTCTGAAAGAAATTTATTTATATATTTCACTGGGCAGTTGCATGCATTTTTTTGTCTGATGTTTCTTTAAGGTTCTCTTCAACACCATGTTTCATGATTTTGAGTAATATACTCCATACCATATTCATCATTTTCAAATTTTAAAGAATTTGGGGTCAGTTGATGGTGAACTTCTATACCTCTGGTCACAAAATGAATAGCCAACAGATATCAACCATATTTTGAATTGAATGGCAACAGGGTCAAATTTTTGAAGATAGACATTGATTTTTCCTCATTCTTTCAGTCAAATTACTTGGTAGTACTGGGTTGTCCTTGAAAGATCTGATTTTAAATTCAATTTCAGTTTTGCATTTAACACTGAATTAGCAATTTTGAATTCATTGTGTTTGACAGTGTCAGTATCTTTTCAATTGTCCTTCAAGTATATGTTTATGGCTGCATGAACATTTTTCAAGAAATTTTTGTAATATTCTTGTGCTTTTTGGCATTATGTGATCCCTAACAATAACAATTTAGGTTGGGTCACAGCATAGAACCTTCTTAAGTGACCATTCAGCTCGTCTGGCCTGTGTTTAAGTCAAGTTAGTATCCAATAATTTCAATACACCAAGCTGTAAATAAATAGAAAAATATGCATAGCAATACACTTCTTACACTTGGCAAGACAATTTTGAAATACACATAATTTGTAATTTGTACATATATTGTATACCTATAGTTGGGATTTATATATGGTAATATGGTGACATGCATAATTATATCCTTCATTATTTAAAGTCTTTCCAATTTATACAAAATGTTTATTTCTTGAGAAGAGTAATTGCAATGAAGAAAGTTATGTAATTTCTTTTTCATTGAAATTAATGACTGCACATCCAAAATAATTTAACTTAGCAAAACAATCACTTTTTGGATTATTATATATATATTTCAATGGTGTTAAGTCACATTTTGAAGATATCATGATAACATTGTCAACAAACTATGTACTATGTTAATATATATATATGTTCAGGATCTATCCAACAAAGATATTTCATGTGAAAAATCAGATTGTTTTTTTCTTGTATTTTCACCATTTAAAAATTGTATTCAATCTTTGACTAATGGTCTCATATTTTTTTTTAAATTTTTAACAAGTGGTCATATTCACACTATGCCATCAACACCTGCACACATTCAAAAATAAGCAAAAACAAAAATTTAAAAAAATTAAAAAATTTAACAAAGAAAATGCTAGTGCCCCATTTAGTAGCCTCGGGGTATTGATTTATTTCAGTAGTTTTTAAGTCCTCCTCAGATAATTTCTTGAATTTTAGTTTATATCCTTCCGGTGCCTCAAAATTGACTGACCCAGTTCCCACCCTATTATTGTTCTTGTTGTGTATGACGTAGGTCATGGAAGGGGCCCCAAGTGGTCTAAATCGATGTCCGTTATGGATCACTGGGTTCGAGTCTAGGATTCAGCAAATGTGGATATGTGAGAAAGCTTGCCAGTAGCTTCTAGTGGGTCGGTGGTTCTTTCCGGTGATTTCCCAGTTTCTTCCTCCATCATTAATACTGGCTGCCATGAATAGCCTATCGTGTGCTGAAAAATGGCGTTAAACCCAACAACAACAACAACAACATAGGTCATGGGGTGCGCATTGAGGGAATTTATCAATCTGTTGTTTTGTTACATTTTCAGCGCTTATAACATCAATCGCAATATCATCAAATCCATGTCCATCTGCTTCAGTGGCTGCTATTATTTCTTTTAACTCCATTTGATCTAATTATTCAACAAAATCCGCAGAAAATTGCAGTGAAAAAAAAATCACCATAATCGGCCATTTTGCTCGACTATGAAGCAGATCAAAGCTAAATTGTATAGTAAACTATACATTTCAATCAAAAAATATTGGAAAAAGTATAAAAAGGATATTATTTATATTTATTTGCTGAATAAAAAATTTAAAAGATGAAACAATTGTTTCACAATGATGTGTCTGCAATGTTTATTTATATTGTAAACCAAAAGTAGTCCCAGAATTTATCAATGTGTAAAAAAATTCCAGAAGAGTCACACGTGACTGTTTACATCCAATTATATTTCAAAAAATCTGTGACATTCATAAAAATTGGAATTATAATCATACACACCTACATAACTGCAGTCATTAGAATCTAAATGGCCCATACATCCATACATATAACTGTGTACATCATTAAAATCACTGGCCCATACATTTATATATATATAACTGTACATTCATCAAAATCGCTGCCCCATATATTCATGCATATAAATGTATGTACAATCATTAGAATCTCAATGGCCCATACATCCATACATATAACTGTATTTACAGTCACTTAAATCTCAATGGCCCATACACACCTACATAACTGTGCAGTCATTAAAATCTAAATGGCCCATAAATTTATACATAGAACTGTGTACATTCATCAGAATCTTTGGCTCATACATCCATACATATAACTATGTACAGTCATTAGAATCTCTTTTTGCCAATACATCCATACATATAACTATGTACAGTCATTAGAATCTCTGTAGCCCATGTATCCATACATATAAACTATCTTGTTATATCACAAGAAGGCAAAAGTTTTACCACATTGTGCAATATACCATACCTGCAAATGAATTTTCTGGAACCAGTCCAATTCTGAGTCTACTTGCTGCCCCTTACTATCATGCACAGAATGCAGTTCTAATAAAACCACCAACTTCTCACCAACCTAGAAAAATCAAGTCATTAAACGTCAATTAATACATTTGGTACCAAAACTTATCCCAGCACATTTCCATTAGGAATACTAGAATGTTTATAAGGAATGTTCATATTTTTTTTTACAGAGTGACAAGAAGGATTCTGCAAAAGTGATTGGAAAAAGAATCACTTTGATGTTGTGCTGAAACAAATAATAATTTTATTATACAATTTGTAGCCTATATTCAAGTATTATATGAATATTCATTGTGACATCATTATACAATATCTACTCAATTATAAGTTAAGTCAAACTGCAAAACAATTTATGATCTGAATTTTGACTTGCTCACCATCTTTGCAATCAGATAATTGTATGAGCAAAAAACTGCATCCATGCAAAACCAACAATTCTTGAAAATCACAAAAGTCTCATCTAAGATCAGAATATCCGGTCCAACTATTTACCAGAACAACCATGTACAAACCATAAATTGCAGAACAAGCCAAAAATACAGGAAAAAACACAGAATACAGAAACAAAAAAAGATAAATAGCTGCAAAAATGACTATTTTATTTTTTTTGACTGTTAATTATAATTAATCTCAAAGCAATTTGACAGGATGTTTTATGATTTATTCAAAAGAGTTATATATGTATAATAAAACTGTGTATAGGTCAATGAGATTTTTTTTCAAGGAAAATAAAATTTTATACACTATGCTATTGATAGAGCATTAATTTATAAATGAAATGCGGTAAATTATTGCTGCAACAAATCAAAACAAGTAAGCAGTTGGTTTATTGTGATTATTTGCTTCTTAGTTTATTTCTTTTACAAATGAGTGGTACTGGAAATTAATTAGTAGCATCTAAAGACAACAATGTATATTTAACAGGCTATTTCTTTGTATGGTTTAATAAACATTTTGCCTGATGCTTATATATAACATAAGAGCCAATCAGATATAATACAAGAAAGGAGCATCTCATTTTCAATTTTGTGTAGATCAAATAGTCTCATACTTGAATTATAATTTACCATTGTAAAGCAAACATAATATGTCACAGTGGTTTTTTCATCAATTAAGAAACTGCTTTGCCATAATTTGCTCTTTATTCTCTTTAAACACCAGACAGATGGATGGAAGAGAGAGAGAGAGAGAGAGAGAGAGAGAGAGAGAGAGAGAGAGAGAGAGAGAGAGATAGATAGATAGATAGATAGATAGATAGATAGATAGATAGATAGATAGATAGATAGAATTTGACAAATATCACGGTTTTCAACTACTCTGGATCAGAAAATAATAAAACTGATAGCAACTGTCTGAACCGTACCTTTCACAACAAAGTTTATTCTTTAGGGGAGATTCACGCTGACGATATGAACATACTTTCATATAATTCTGAATAGCAAGAAATATAAGTTACAGGTAAATAATACGAGAATAAAAAAATTAAATATTCTGGGCTAACAGGTACAAGTGAATAATAGTAATTGAATAACTATTTTAAATTCAACTGATTTAACGAATATTTGTACAGTGTATGTTGTAACAATTATTTTCTGATAGTTCAGAAATAATGGCCAACAGATGAAACATTAACAAACAAAATGTGCTATAGATGTGTGCACAGATGCTAAAGCATCGTTTATCTTCTCTTGCCTTTTTTCTTTTCCATCTTTTTGGTATGAAGTAAAGACTGCTGTTAAGAAAATTGTATATCTTAAGATAATGATGTTACTCTTGACCAAAAGTGAAAATTTTGGCAAACTCCTTATAAGTATTTGCTTAGAATCTGAGCCAGATAAAATATCTTAACTTTTAATTACAGTAGTCAAATCACATTTTAAGATAATAACAGAATTTGTAATTAAGAGTACAATAACAGAATAATACCTTTATTTGCTTTCCTTCATATTTTATCACTTTCTATATTCTATGTGCAGTTCTTAAATATTCATTTGATTTGTTTTCCCCCCGTCTTAAATTTTGATACTCAGTAATAAACTATAAATCTGATTATTTTAATAGACCATGTTTTTATTCATAACCAAGAAAACAAGCAGTGTGGTTAAACAATAATAACAGCTTATTGGCACTAATGCAAGCAATCAATATAACAACTTATACCATCTGACTACCAGCTGCTACTTGCTGAAATTTTATTCACACAGATATCCTTCTTACAAAGTTCAATGCTGTTAATAAACAGACTTTAAAAATATAACAGTGTAATATAATTTTGGTACCAATACATTTAAAGTTCACAAAAGATATGGCCCATTAAAAAACAAACATCTCCCATTTACATCATAGTATCAATAGAAAGAAAAAAAACGAATAAACAAAGTCAAATAACCAATGTCAGTATGAAATTAATTGAAAATAATGGAAATAAAGCCATACCAAGTTATGGACGTAAGTAGAATTTGTGATTTAATCTTTGTTCCAGTATTATCTAATTCTGTTCTGGTATTTTTTTGTTCCAGCTTTTTCCAATTTGCTCTGGTACATCGTCTGACCACAGAATATCTTTTTTTTGCATCACCTTTCATTTTCAAAGGTTTCCTGACAAAATTTTGGGATTATTTTAAAATGTGAATCTTCATTTCAAGGTTTTACAATGACGCTATGGAATTCAAGTGTTTTTTTTTTCATGGATTGCTACAGATTTTGTAAAAAAAAAAAAAAAAAAAATTCTAAAATACCTCCAAGCTTTGACTTCTTTAAATTGTTGCCACAAGTGGATCCAGAAATACCCTAACGGGGGTGGGGGTGGAGCGAAAACAAGTAGGCGAAGGGCCCGTGGGGCAGAATCCCTGTAGGCATGGTCGTCCTTAGGGGCGGGCGATACAGGCGAATGCCTGTGGTGCATATGCTGTGGGGGAAAAGTGGCATTTCGCGTGTATTTTTTAATTAATTTTTTTTTCCCCAGAGTGAGAGGTTCTCGTCGGGATGCCGTTGCGCCCAACGCAAACTTACGATAATGCCCGTGGAAAAGGGAAAAGCGCCCGTTACCTCCTAGAATTGAAGCTTTTCCATGGCATAAATCTGACCATCTAAATGCAAATAAAACAAACGTTTGGGTTTACTGACTCATTTGGAGGGAAGGGGTCCGTCAAAGGTTTTAAAAATACAGTAGCAAATGACTCCTTAATGTTTTGGCGGCAACGCAATAACACAACTTAGTTCACATTTTTTCTAGTGCAGCATACTTCATGTCATCCTTGTTATCTTTATCATACCCTAACATAGTAAGTTTTCCCTGTTTGTTTCATTTCTTTACGTGCATGATGGTTGAATATATGCCTAACATTCACTCCGATCTTGTTACAGTCAGCGAATAACGTGGGTCAAATAGGGTGACTTCCCCTGAGCACTTGTCACTGGGCACTTTTGTTTATAGATGTGGAATTTGGAATGAACATAATTTTATTTTATTTTTGAAGCACTTACCGACTTGTTTATACCTACCCGTGCTAAGTCGGCATATCCGCCTGATTGAAAAGTGGTATTTACGAATTCTCTTTTTTTAGGTGAAGATAAAGACAGCAAACGTAATAAAGAAAGACACAAAATCCTCATTATTATTCGGCAACCTTATTAACTAGAAAATAACACCCAACTATTTTTCGCTGTGCAACATTATATTTGGATGACTTGAGATTTACTTAATGGCCTGAATTCACAACCATTTGAATCGCAATTATTCAATATATGTTTTTATGTTTAGTGTACGCTTATTTCTGTAAAACCATTGGTACTGACATCGAGATTCTTGATGTAATATTTTTTTCTTGTTACAGTGGGGGAGACAGTGCTGATAAGCTTGTTTTCTATTGAGTCCACCAAAATCATATTTGCAATTGTATTTGACAAAGTTTCTCAAATCAATATGGTTTTAAAAATAGAAACCTGAAGTGGCAATAATGTCAACGTTTAAGAGACTTTTTAGCGAACCATCTTTTCCAAAGCTTCCAGAAAAGCAATAGAATACTCAAATACTTCCTCTTTCCTTGTTTGTATTTTTACTTCTAGGAGAATTTAGGACCAGTTTAATAAATACATGTTCTGATGTATTGTAGCACTGCCCATTGTGGCCAATCAAGCTGATTTCTTTGTTTTTTCTTTATTAATTAATTATTTGTTTTTATTCAGCTGCATCCAGAAAAACATCATCCCCATTTCCATTTGCATTTGAACGGACAACTGAACCATCTCTTTCGACAGCTTCTTTACATACAATATTTAGATTTACGACGAATGTACAAGAGAAAAAAATTATATTTTGTGTGAATTGAAATTTTTTCTACAGTTTGATTTGGTGATATTCATCTAGAAGTTTTACGCATCGGTAAATTGTAAAGATTAGTTTTTGTTCCTTGTTTCCAGGCGAAGTTTTATCGACATCAACTCCCTTGCACCATCATAATAAAAACAAGCCCCCACCTAGCTAAATTTTGCTTTTCGATCAAACTTTAAAAAAAAAAATCTAACATGTATGCAGTCAATTTAAAGCTGCTAAGAAGACAAACTTCAACCTACCTAAAAGTGAACGCTGTTTTAATTAAATCTGCCGATAGGATGACAGAAAGAAAATACATTGAAATTATAAGGATTAAATGGTCATGTTTGGGTATTTATCGATATGTAAATTGTTGCCTATTCACTCACAATGTTAACATAAAGTCCATCGGACTTAAATGATTATGAAACAGATAATACAGCTGTTGACTTATATAATCTTTTATTTTATTTAACACACTCTAATTGTGTGAGCAACTCATGTTTATATTACATTCATAAAGTTATTCCTCTAATCCAAAGTAGAAAAACTGTTTGCTGTGTCACATCGTTAGTTTTAAGCCTTGCAATGGCACTATATTAATTCGTTAAAATGTCCAAAGTGGCTGTTAATTTTCAGCAGTGAAACAAACTTGGATGTGTTTTGAAGCATTAAAGCGAAACGTTTTACATTTGGTGCATTTCTAACTCGTGGATGTGCTGTCACTTCAGTTGAGAATTGTCTTGTCATATTGTTGACAGTATAAATGTTAGCGTTCAGTACCATATAAATTTAGGCAAATATCACATTTGTTCTCTGATTTAATTGCATGAATGGAAATGGAAGATCGCCACATGAGAGCATCAGTTAGTTTTGTATCTTGAGTATTTTTTTTTAACATTGTAAGATGTGTCGTGAGTTAATTATGTCATAAAAGCACTGTACGAGACTTAATTATAAATGTAAACAAGATTTACTGTACCATTCTTTGTTCATTGATGTTTTAACTCTGTCCATAATTCCACTGGCTTTTTTATTTTCTATTCGCAGTTACACCACGCTCATCTATAGGCTTGATACCAAACGCATCTACGGCATATGCAGATTTAACGAAACGAAGAAGTTACTTATAAATGAAGATAGTAAAATAACAAAACAACAAAGGATTACCATCAGAGCGATTTCTTTTAATATTACTTTTAAAGAAGTTGAAAAAGAAGTATATATTTTATTTTGAACATTTTCTCATCATTAGCGCCATTTATACTGTTTGTAATGATCTTTATAACGATTTAGTAAAGATTTTTTTGAACAAACGTCTACAGCACTCAAAAACTTTTTTTCAGATTTCCGCTCCGGTGTTTTCATGAAAACCAGATATTGAAATCAATTCAGTGTTCTCATGAAAACTTCACATCCTTATTGAAAGTCAGAAGGGAACATTTTGCTGTCCTTGGAAAAATAATGGGGTTAAAAAAAAAACAACCCAAATTCCCTGAAAAAGAATGTGTACAAGAAATGCTTATATACCTCAGCGAATCGAAATAAGAAATAGATGGCCTTTGCAAGAGGCTGAATCCAGAACGCTCCAAGAAGATGATAATTTAGGGATTTTGTTCTTCGAGACAATTATTCGATTGTATATAGCTTGTATTTGCTGTTTCGAACCATGCTATGCATTATACATGTGTCTTGCTATATATACATATCTGTATCAATTGCAGTTATATATTTGAATGACCGCCATTTATAAAGTTAAATGATTCACTGTGGTATATTTTATTTTATAGACTGAGTTGCGACCCCACAATTATATCTTGGACATGATACTCTATGCATTATAGAAGATCAATCGTTACTAAGGATACTGGTTGAAATGACTGCATTATATACTGCAGAAAGATAAGCAATATTCTGTATGTTAAATGATAATGCTTTTAATTCGAGGCTAAACTACAGACAAGAAGATTATGTGCTTGCAAATCAGAGTCTATCTTGTTTGTTTTACTGATTACTTCTAGCAAAGCTGAGTAGACTAAAATATGCTCTCATATAATACACAAGCAGATTTGAGTCCGTACAGTTGGATTTAACTTAAAAGCGAGAATCTAAAGTCACGATATGTTATTTACATAAAAGGAATTGCTAGTCACTTTGGCAAATACAGAACTGCTATCGGTATTTGTAGGTCTTAAAGTACTATCAGATTTACAACTCTATTACATTTCATTAACAAAAAAAATACGAACAAAATGTTATAGTAAATATGCTATCTTCGAAAAAGACTTTAAGCTTGGCTGAATCTGTATTATCTATTAAAAATGGTATAGAGAGTTATATTTCTTGGCCAACACACATTGTCTGAACGTTTGCTATCAAGAAAAAAAATGTATTATCGTAATTGTACATAAAAAAAATTAATTTTACCAGATACTTTACTACGAGACTCAAACAGTACCTTCATTGCTAATTTACTAAAAAGATACTTATTACACTTTGCAAAAACCATCAACCTGTCCAGGTCTATGTTGATATTTTCTATACTGATTACGGCTGATCGGATTATGAAAACTGCTATATATTCTATTCAAAGTTCGTCTCGTAAACTTTCGAGATAATTAAAATATTTGATATTGTCTGATCTGATAAGGAAGAATTTGATTCCGTAAAATTTACTAAAACAAATGCATGAAATTTCATTGGTAAATTCAAATGATAATTACTGGTTATTAACCATTATTTTTTTTTCTATTAACTCTAATAACTAATGTTAAATTTTCAAACATTTCGGATGCTTAGACAAATTTACTTTCATAGTGTCTAAGAGCTGATGTACTAATTGTGTCCATGGAATATCTTTTATCATTAAAATTACTTAGTCTCCGTTTTCTAATAGTATTAGATTTGAGTTCATGATGATTTGTTCTGATGACATTTATTTTGATAAAACTGAAGCTATTGTTTAGCGCTGCTTTGATATAATCAAAATTCGTGATCTTTTTCACATATCCTTAAGGAATACTTTTTGCATTTTTTGTAAGTTAATTATCATTTAATTTGACAACATACATTTTACATCTTAATCCAACAAACTCTCTCACCGGCACAAACATAAACTCACCTTTCATTTATCCAATAAATTTCTTATTCAAATGATTTTGAAATCCACTATATGCTGGATAATAGATTTTTATTATCTTACATATCGTGATAGACATCTTCACATTTTAGATCATAAACTAGAGAGTCTGTATCAGTAAACAGCTGCACCAACATAAATCGGTTCATTTAACTTTAAATTTGTCTTTCATCGTTGTATTGAACAAGATTTTAATGAAATATTTTCATTATAACAAAACCATCATCATTAACTAATTTACTTCTGCGATTTATGTCATTAATAATTTCTATCAAAACTCTTTTTCGAATATCTTCCATCGTCTTTCCGAACACCGAGTCATTCATTAGCTTGAAAAAGGTTTTCTCAGATTGGGTTTTAGCCACAACACGACGTTTCATATTTAAGTCAAATCAATCTGCCATCCACACGACTAACTAAACTTCAGCACGCGATGGACTTTACTCAGAATCGGTCCAGCAGCTAATTCTTGTTTAAAATTTGTGTAATGAATAACGTAATTTCTTTTATTTAGCAAAATTTCTAACTAACTTATTCGCAATCAAATGTTTTTGCTGTTGTCGTTGCTCGATGTTCAGGTGATAACTATAGTTAATCATCATTGACTCTGCATAAAACGGATAGTCTTATGTAGATCATGAAGAGAAATAGGATAATCTAGATCAACTTCAACAAAGAAATATCAGATAAATCAGTATTCATTTTTCTAGGTAAATCTTTTTCAGTTTCTTTTTTTTAAAAAATTGATATGGAGTTATCCGATGAAATCCATTGCAAGGCATCAGCGCTAACCAAACTCAACCATATAAGTTCACACAGTCTAGATCAATAATATGACGATGAGAGATTTTTATCAAGATTTTTCAGATACTTATTAGCTACAGCATATTTCTTTGTTATAACACAAAATCAGACTCTGATACCCTTTTCAATAAAGTTAAACATATTGACATCTGTTAAGAGATCCAGTTATATCTTACTTGTTTTTAGTAGAGTATCCCAAGACAATCCTGGAGCAGAATAATACCAACAAGGATCTAGTCCATAATTGCTGTAGCTTGCTTGACGAAAACTCTCAAAAACATCTGCTAGCGATAATATGTTTTCAAATATAAATCTTGCTAATCACCAAATGTCTGACAACTAAATTTATTTCAAATATCTTGAACTAATCTATATTCGTGATCTGTGATATTTTCATTTCTGAGTTTCGAGTAAATTTCATCTTTATCCAGAAGAGAAGTTTCATTAAATCTGCTCTAGTCGTCGAGATACTCTTACGGAAAGATACCTTTTTTGTCAGCTCGACATAGTTCTCACCAAAGCAACTTCGCAGATTATTAAAAGTGCTACAACCGTTAACAAGCTCATCCAATGATGCACCATAAATGGCAGACTGACAATTCAACGTAATTTGTCGTGCGTTACTGACATATACTTTTCAAAATTGTATGGAATACATTCTATTACATTATTTAGTTTTAGTTTAGCTTTAATATTTTCATCATCAAAAGCTTCTACACTCATATGACTATCATATTAACTAAAGCTATGTAAAACTACAGGAATAAAATCTGGAGAATAAAATTTTAAATTACAACTGTTCTGAGCTGCTCCATGATATTGGCCAGTCAAGTGACAATGACCTCGCACCTTATCAAACGCTCCTTTGGAGTCTATCAGCAATTTTTCACAAATATGAAAATTAACTGCCTCATCAAGATCGAGTTGTTGTTTAGACGTTTTTCTCATCGGAGCTGTTTTAAGTAATCTGTGAAAAATGTTTTTAACTTCGTCTATTAAATTTTTTTTATAAACCACACGGCAGTATTCTCACTTCGATATCACTTTATCGGAGATGATAATTTATCGCTAGCGCAACAAACTACTTTATAAGCTACTACGCAAGGAATATGCTGCTGTATTTTTCTAGTACTTGATTTATTCGATTATTTTCTACTCCTGCCACAGGAACGAGTAGACACACAAAGTCAACGTCAATAACAAAAGAAATATTTAGTTTATAATAATAGTTTTTAAATTTTGATATTTTTCTGTTTCGCTAGGCATAGTCATTTTTGAACGTGAATGGAGTATTTTAAATGATCCTGCAGTCTTTAATCGCTAGAAAAACCGTGCAGACATCTATAACGGAAGTATCTTTTATTTTTAATTTTTTTATCCTGTCCGCCAACTAAGCCGTTAAAGACTTATCCAACAAAAATGTCCATGATAAAATAATAAATTTATTGTACTTTGTGAAGCATATTTTGAGATATATCTCGGGTAAACGTTTTATCGCTCATCTAGTCCGAAAACATTTACTGAGATACTGTTTTGTTTTTCAAACTTTGGTATATGATTTTCTGCTAATGGAAAGGTGATTTCTAAAATTATTTAGTTGTATTTGTGTGGAAAATACTTGTTAATGTGATCAATGTTTTGTTCTTGGGAATATTACAGAAAGAATAGACCATTAAAATTATTTGTCCTCATTGTTTTTTTTACATTTATACAGCATTTTTGTTTTTAATTTTTTTAGGGAGATTGACGTACAAACTACCGCAAAGTACTTTATATTTTCCTGTGTAAAATAAAAATTTATTTTATCTTTTTATCATTTCAAATTTCAAACTTTACTCTAATGAAGTAAATTCTTCTAATATTTTGTTTATTTTTTATTTATTTCATCGGCAATGTTTGTTCCAGTTAACATTTTTCTCGATTTATCTGTTAGATATGGTTCTTAAATATCGCTGTCTAAACTTTTTGTTTGAAACTTATATCACGTATATCTTCAACTGCGTGTAAGTTTGATAAAATCGTATGATATTAAACTATAAGTTTGATACTTTTATAACCCGCACGTTCTTGAGCTATAACACGTTCTAAAAGATGAAATAAATTTGTGGATCTAAAATTTACTAAAATATTTTAATGAATAAGTTTGTAACTATTATCATAACCTGAAAATGCTGAAGCATTTTTTCAGATTTGATAATGATCTTTCTAGCAATATATCGCATTTTTACGATTATATAAATAGTAATACTTTATATTTCATTGATTTTTTTTAAATGTAAAAAACACTTATTGCAAGAAACTTATCATCTTCACCCAACGTAAACTTACATGCTGCAAATCCATTTTGTTATGTTATCAATACAAAATCTAAGAAGTCTGTTGGCACACCAATTAATTTCAGTAAATGGCAATGAAACAGAACAAATTGAAATGTTTGGAAAATTTATATATATATATATATATATATATATATATATATATATATATATATATATATATATATATATATATATATTCCAGAAGGACAGCAAGTATACAGAGCAAATGGCGCAGGTGCAGATAGGTGCAGATGATAATATTAAAGGTCGAGGGTCGAGTAATATTTTTATTAGCGTCATCTGGATATTACTTTGAATTTATTCTAGCATATATGCGTCTAACATCAGCATCATCAAACATTTAATTATTTTGTTGCTTGTTATTACGTGGAGCTTGTTCCTGGAATACAACAAATAATTACCATGGCTTTTGATCACTTGATGTTGTTGTAACCCGTCATGTATAGTCTGTGGTATTCGGAACTGCTGTTTGATATATTTTATGTTGCTGAAAATAAATTATAGTTCTTGGTATCCACAGTGCAAGTTTGTTTATTACATGTTGTATATCAGCCCCACCAGATCTGAGCAAACAATTATTCTGTTCTGCTTGATCTAAAATAAGCCTATGTTTAACTCCACGAAATGCTAAATAGTAATCGCGACAAAGCCAAATATTGTACTGAGTGGCAGCATCATTGTAATTTGAGATGATGTTGCTGCAAGTTTCTTTCCCTTAACATTAACTTCATTATAACGTCTATTTCTTACGTTAAATGTAGCGTTATTAACTAAATTGTTAATAAAACTCAGATTGCAGTTCAATCTGCAGCTGCTCCTACTGAGTCTAGACCCACATTATTACAAGCTGCAGCGAGACTCTTGTACGTTTGCAACATCAGCAGCACCTGGTGGTCTTACATATAAAAATTAACAGAATTAGCAATAGGAAAATCAAATCTTTTACAATCACAGCATCTGTCGCTGCATTAGCTTTTGCAAGTAATGGTCTTATTAAAATAAATTATCCAGATCCTGCTGTGGCAATTCCAGTATCTTTAAACTACATCAAACTAGTTGCAGTTGATTAGGAGTATTCAGTTTAAAACGAAATAGTATTTAAGATTGTACTTGAGACTTGTAAGTGCTTTGAAATATCACGACAGTTTGATTGGCCAGCTGATATCGAACACCTTTATTATTTATAAGAGCTACGTCTGCTTCAGCTGCAATTGCAACAGGTCGATTTGCTATTGTCATAATCTGACCAAGAACTTCCAACTTTTTATTTTATCATATATTTTTGTCCCACAACAGTATCAGCAGCAACTGAAACTCCAGTTGAGAAAGCTTTTGACGCGTTAAGTGCAATTGATGCAACTTAATGAACCATTCCTGGAACAATTTCAATAATTTTTGAAAATATATTTCCCAAAAATCCTCTTACTGTTTTCGATAAACATTTTTCTGTTTCATTATATCTGAGATTGTATAATGTTGTTGTCATATCTATCGCATTACTAAAAATCTTATAGCTTTTCTTAGAAAATATGTTTACTATTGTTCGTGCAAATATAAACATTAACTAACGACTTCATTGTTGAAATCTTACTGTATCCAGACTGATCTGTCAATTGCATATTTACTTCTGTTATTTGATTTTAAACATTTAACGATAATAAATGATATGATGTGGGTTAATTTGCAGAAGACAAGATGGTAGAACTTCTGGTGAAAACCTGTATATCGCTTGTCCTTTACTACCTTTAGCTGAGTAAGCTACAGTTGCAATAAAGCAATTTCCCAGTATTGTGGTTACTTCAGTTATATCTACTGGCATTTCACCGTGATATGTAACAGGTTCTTCAAGAGAAACAGCAGGATAAGTATTAAATTTAAATCCTATCAGTTGTGCAATATTTGTTTTTAGCGATAAAGTAAATGTTATACTTTTTAACGTCATTCTGGCGCGTAACGTATTATAATTTGGTGTAAGCTCAAAACTATCAGAAATACCTTTGTAGCAGAATTGAAACCGAGTGGGTTTTCTCCATTTGGATTAATTAAATAACACAAACACAAAATGATGAATGATTGTAATTTATAAAATATATGTCTATAAGTGTGTGAATATAAAACAAGTACACTGAATCTCACACTCCTATCATACAATTGATCCAAAACACACTCACTAAATGATAAAGAAAGAAAAAAATACAAAAATGTAATTCATTGGCCTCTAGTCTAAAATTATAGGCACAAATATTTCATGTATTATGCAAAATGAGATTCATGTAATCTCTTGTTACATTAAGCTTTGAGATTCAAAAATCTCTTGAGATAGAACAGACAAAGGAAATGAGCAATACTCCTAATGTTATTACTATTGTTTCGAGTAAACAATACTGCGTTCAACTAAATACACAAATAGATGAACACACATCACTGTAAACTGAAAACACATCACTTGACAAACTGTCACTCTACCGTTTATTCAATATACGAACTGAAACTCTGCAGTTTCACCAGATCCCTTCCTTATCGATCCACGTTCATATACATCATGGATCCCTTGTATGTATTCATACACATAGACGTAGACGGCATGCTGCAATACAGATAGCTTCATCGAATCCAACCATGGATAGATATAGTCAGCTCTTATCGGACACTGAATCTCCCATAAGACATCGTCAGCTCCAATAAGACTCCGTCAACCCAATGTCCAAAAAGCTTCATTAATGTCCATTAAGCTCCCATAGTGTCCACTAATGTCCAAATAGTGCCCAAATAGTATATATTAGTATCCAACAGGCTACAATAGGCTCCCATAGTGTCCACTAAGCTCCCATAGTGGTCAATAGTATCCAATAGGCTACAATAGACTAAAACAAAACAAAGCTATTTATTACTAAAATGGCAATAACAAAGCAAACAGTGTAACAAAGCTTTATCACCCAAAATAACATAAAACCGAGAAAAGGTTTCACAAATCAAATAAAACAAAACATTAACGCTTACCCCTATGGCTTGAGACGGCAGTTGATAATACCCACACCACTGACAATATCACTGTAAATATTATTAAACTTCACTGAAAATGCTGCTTTTAATGTAGGTAGGTAGGTAGGTAGGTAGGTAGGTAGGTAGGTAGGTAGGTAGGTAGGTAGGTATGTATGTATGTATGTATGTATGTATGTATGTATGTATGTATGTATGTATGTATGTATGTATGTATGTATGTATGTATCATTATTAATATTTAGCATATTTTTACAGCTCATTACAGATTTTATATTTAAAACATTCTCTCTCTCTCAAAAAAAAATAAGGTCATTTTAGATGTATACATAGGTGTTCTGTTCTGACAGAAATTAAATACTAAAAAGTGAGTGTTCTGAAGGATTTGACGCCATAGGCCAAAAGAAAATGAATTTTAGTTTCCATCCGCATATTAAGGGCAGTAGAAATAAATTTATTCATTACTAGTGAGCGTCCGATACTTTAGAACTAAAAGACTGTTAAAAGTTCAGTAAGGACTATTGCCCGAGGCAGTTGGTCTCTGCTGCTGTCAAAAGAAAAAAAATAGCAGAGACCTACTTGTTAGTCTACCTTACCACATATAGGGGTATGCTTTTGCTGGTCAATTTTGCATTTAATTTTGGAGCAGAAAGGATGAAAAGTTAATAACAACAATAACAGAGCTGCTGGCTATGTCTTAAACTGTAAAATTCCTTGTTTTAAATGAGCTAAATAATAAAAGCAGGCACTTCAGAAAGAAATTGGCTAATTACTTATGCTGTCAGTAGAGTTTTGGACAACAGTTTTGGTCGATCATTGATACTTAAGGTAATCATGAGTACACTTATGCTATGAATTATAAATTCACTTGTAATTATGATTGTTAAAATGTTAAGTAACGACTCTGTACTTGACGTGATCCACAGAGTTCACAACATCACTGGACAAAAATATACGTAAGAATCGAGTGCAACCATTTCTAACGTGCACGAGTCAAGGTACTAATTCAAATCCCATAGCAAAGTTAAACCTATGCAAATACCATGATATTAAAAAATCAATAACTTAAAATTTTTGAGTGACCATTATCAAACCTATTTTTATCAGTAATGATGAAACCTAAATGTCAGCTTCTGTGTAAAGGAAAGAATATGAGTCTCTGCATTTTCTGGACCTGCGTGTGTTTGAAACGTGATTTCAATTTCGCACCAAATAGTTACATGTAGTTGCTAATTTTAGTAATGAGTGTTCCAAACTCAAGACTGTTAAAAGACTAGAATTCCATCAATAAAGCAATGTCTCTATTTTTTTCTACTTAAATCTAAGATAGATGTCAAAAAGATTCTTTTCCTAAAACATAACTTACATTATTAACTAATCCTGGCCACCCAAACCCACATATTAAATTATTAATGGCCTTATCTATTAAATGTTCAGGCTGGTTCTCATTTTTCTATACTATTAGTACTATTTTTCTTGGTCTCCCTAATACAAGTCCAATGTCATACTTATAGATGGAGGTCGAATGAGTATTGTGAATGCACAGAGGTAAGTATATATAACTTGATTGGATGAGCAACTATGAATTATATAGAACGTAGTTTATTAACGGTGCAGGCAGATTAGGACTGTGTGAAATATTCAGTTTGGTCTTGTAGATGTACCACCATGTTGTCCAATTCTGTGCGTCGGGTAATTCTACGCAACGATACATTTGTGTACAAATTGGATCACGCGAGGTTTTTTTTTTTTTGTTTGTTTCTTTTGGGGAAGGGGGTGAATATCCAGTTTTTCTCAAGAAAGAACGATCGTCCTATTATTAAGGAAGTGACATTCAAAAAATTGTACAAAAAATAGTTTTGCGTCTGTCATTGTTATCAGATTAATGAAGGAATGGCTTGGATGTCCATATCAGTGCATACTCACAAACTGAAGTTATGATGTTTTACCACAGGAGTCTGCAGTTTTATCAATAATGCACGACGAAATTTCTGACAACATGAAATCACCTTAACGGTATTATAAAATACACAAGAAATACAACGGTGAACTACACACAATGATTAACACATAAAATAATTATGTTTTATGTACAAAGAAATTCCACTTGTGTATTCCTAATGGATTTTATGGATTATTTTTGGCAAAAGAAAGAAATTGATAAGTACATCAATTATTTTCACCTTTATGCACGAGTTTTATTTCTGCATGTAGCATGAAATTTATACCATTATGTACATAATTTTATTGAGAAATGTTTCATATTTCAGCCTAATTAAAAGAATATAAACTTATTTTGTTGTGGTTGACGCTACGAACTGATCCCATATCATGTAATGGAGCAAAAAAAGTCCTCAATTAAGTCAGAAACACAATTAGTTTAGAAATCTACTAAATAAGTATAATCATTTTGTCAAAAAAGTTTGGCTTATTTTGAACTTTTTAAGCTTTTACACGGTAAAATAAATTGGCATAATTATGCTAACCTCATCGTGTCCACCATGACAGATAACGCGATAAATCTCACCATGACCCTTTTCTACATAAGGCTTGTCAGACAATATATGGATATTCTACGCTATGGTATTAGTAGTTGAATGACATAACACGATAAGATGGATACTTGCATAAATTGCAGAATACGATTTTGTTGAGAAAATAATTGCTTCTTGATGGGATTTCAAAGTCACTGGTAAACCGTATTTACTTTTAATGCGCAGAAATTCTGACTCAAACCGCGCCATATTTTTTACTATGATCTGTTTACGTTTCTAAATAAGGCATTAACGTCCTTATATGGCACACAAACAAACGAGGCTGAGAACAGAAGTAGGCATTATTTGAATTAATATGGCGGACAATCAAAACGAAAATATCGGATAAGAAAGGTAAACAATATTTTGCCACTATTTCTGCAATGATTTGTGATTATTCCAGTATTATATAAGAGAAATACTCAATTTATTTTATAATATATCAAAAAATATGTTTAAAATTTTTAATATTAGGCAAAAAGGAGCCGAGTGTGAATCACACCCAGCTGCTCCAATAACACACATAGACTCATGCTAGTACTGTGTCAACAAAAGGACTAAGGTACTAATATTAGACTATGGTAAGACTAACAGGTCTAGGTAATCTCTGCAAGTATGCTGTAGGGGACTGCCTAGCTATTTGGATCAGGGGTTAATGAGTTTTTTAAAAAAATCAATTAAAAGAGACCTGTGTTGTTTATCACTTTGAATATAACTTTTGCATCAAATCAAGCAAAGAAAGTACAATTAAAACAAAAGGCATGCCAATAGCAGCGTAAGTTTTTGTGGTCATTACCGTTCTCAAAATTTATTTTATTTGACCAATCAAAAATAGTTTCACATTTTCATGTACTTAACATCAATAAAGTATATAATATCAGTAATGTATCCTAATCATTTGTAATTATGACCATGGAGAGCAAAGAAAGTAAGCAAAAGGTGTACTCGGTGACTGAAAAGCTGTGTATAGGGTTTTAATGGTGAAGCGAGATCCAGCGTTTGCAATGAATTAAACAGTTGCTGAGTCAACATTTATAGGTTGCATTAAGGATAAGCAGAAACTTCTGGATTATTTACATGATGTTGATTCAGATAATGGGATCAAATGAAAACAAGCACAGACTGCAAACGATACTGAATTAGATGGTGCTGTGCATGCATGGTTTACACAGCAACATAAAGAAGGTGTTCTCATCTCTGGAACAATTCTTAAGGCCCAAACAGAAAAAAATGGCAAAAGTTTAGAGAATGAATCTTGTTTTAGAGAAAACTATGGATGGCTTTGGAGATTCCAGAGCCAACATAGAATTAAACAAAATTAATTGTTGGAAGAAATACGCTCAGCAAATCAGGAAGCCACTTGTATTTATCCATACCAGTTCAGAGAGATAGTTACATTAGAGAAATCAAAGAGTAACACAAAAAAATGAACAGATATTTTTAAAATGTAAAGTGATATTTGTCAAACGTGTTACAAACTGTAAGTATTATCGTGTTCTAATTTACGTTATTTTAAATTTGTAGACCCATAAAATTCGTGTTGGCAATGGTTAACCTTTGTAAAAAAAATTTCATTTTACTTCTACTGCAATCAAATCTACACATCGATCGATGTTTCTTCTAAATAAGTGTCAATCTTTTTTATGAAAAATGTCTACTTTGGATCAAACAATAAAAACTAGAATTTATCCAATAGAACACAAATTTGTGATGTAGTACACAATGTGCTGTCATACATATGTTAATCAAACGGAAATGATGTGGAATAATGTTTTAATCTCCTCAACATATTTAGCAACCTCAGTCAAAATTACAAAGTCAACATATTTTCATTCTAATGGTTGATTCTTATAGAGCTCATTCAGGCCTTTTCAGAACGGTTTTAAGTTTTTAAATATGATGATTAGTTAAAAAGTTATGACTATTTGAATACTGGCAAAAACTGGCTTTTCAGTGAATTTTTGCCTTATATAAAATGTATTTTTGATTTAGCACATGCGCAGTTAGCCAAGTATTATCATTTTATTGGCAAGTCATAAGCTAGCATAAACGTAACAAATCGCAAGAAGTACATGTAAATTAAAAAAATCGAAAAACTGTATTCTTGCAAAATAGTATATCCATTCCCACGAATGAAACTTACACAAGTGAACACCTGGCAATATTGGACCATATATATTACTGTAGACTAAGTTAACACCCAATATAGGGATTCTTTCACTCCTGTATTATGAGAAAGAAATAATTATTTTTAATTATGCAAAAGTTATTTATTTGTTGTTTTCTATTTATTCTTGCTGAGTTTAAGTGTCTGTAACAAGCAACAAACAGAAGGATTAGCCATTCCAATAATTTTATCTGTTCTATTCGCATCTTCATCTTCAGAAGTCGGTCAGATGTAGGTATAGTACATTGTGTATAATTGACGTCAAAACATACAGTACTCAAAACATACAGTATTGGGCCATATGTCAGCATAAGCAGATTATGATATAACAATGCACAGCTAAGATGGGGTTGTTGATACAAAGGATTACTGCTGTACTGATTGATTCCAATTCATTACTTAGTTAAGTTGGTAGCTTTCTTCCGTTCTCTCTTTTATTTATCTAGTCGAAAGCCAAAGCCACGATTGTTTGTACAAATTAAATAACCAAAAAGTCTGTTGACAGATGAAACATTTTTGTCACCAATAAGGGGAAAAAATCTATTGGTCATGGGGATTGTGATTACCGATGTTAATTGGCAAATTTGGCCCTATTTTGTGCTGGAGATATTAGGGTTCGTCAACATAAAAGAATCGACATAACTGATGAGAAAATGCTAAGACAAAGAAATAATTTGTCGGTTCCACTTTAAAAATGTTGACTTAATAGGCTTGGCGAGGTAACCGAGGTCGAGATAAGTAGGTTTGACTGTACATACATGCATACATACATACATACATACATACATACATGCATGCATGCATGCATGCATGCATGCATGCATGCATGCATGCATGCATACATACATACATACATACATACATACATACATACATACATACATACATACATACATACATACATACATATGTATGACCTGCATGCATACAGGCATATATACATATTTCAAATATATATTGATATGATCATGAATAAATTTTCTAAGCTGTTTGTTATTTTTCCATTATATGATTGATAATATCATAATGCTTCTCTCTCAGTCTTGATCTAAATAAGGATGAGAAATATATATCATGTGTAACCAATGCAAACTTGCTTGCTATTCTAAAGTTTTTCTATTGTGTACATTGCATACTGCATTGTTATACATGATAGATGAGTACTTTGATATTGTAATTGTTGAATCCAATGCAACCCAGTCTCTGCACTTTAATACATTTGGGGCAAGAAATGTTGTCAAAGAAATGATTTTTAAGTTCCTGAGTGCATTTTATTGATGTTAGAATGAACATAGATCAGTTTATTAACAGAAATACTCACTTTTAATTTTGGATCTTGGGAAATTATTTTCATTTTATTTGAATAGACATAAAGCTTGAAATGAAGTCAATATTGTAAATAATTGTCAATGATTTGTTTTAGAACAGTATTTTAACATTTGTGTCCATTCTACAGAAATTTTAAAGATAATCACCAGCATTTTATATCTTAAGTGAATAATGTATGTATATTAAAGAATAGAGTTGATTAAAGTTATTGTTTATTTTTACAGGACCGTAATACACATCCCACGTACTGGTATAATTGGAATGGCTTTATTCCGTGATTTCTTGCATAGATTCCGATTGCCAATCACTATTACACTTGGTACTTTTGGCATACACTACATTTGGTTACGAATCCAGGAAATACCTTACCTTGTACCTCCTTCAGAAAAGGAAACTAAACTTCTGGGTATTACTGTTTTGAAAGGAGACAAACAGCAAGAGAAAGAAACTAAGCAATAAAAAAGACAACTATAGTAAGTTTGCATAGTTAAAATTTTCTGACCACCCATCTTTAAAGTATTGTAGATGACTGTTACATATTTAGTGCAGATTGAGTTGAAGTAAGAAAAGGTAGATTTTTTTTTTTTATTAATTTTTGTCTTTATGACAGTTACCATATATACTCACATTCAAAAGTCAAGTACAGCTGTAAACAACAAAGACCCTGATCAGCCATTGCACAATTTGGCACATTAGGGTGTATGTTGCATGATTACTCTTTGCAAACTGGTCAAACCCAGATGTGCTGGTGTATTATACAGGGCTGGGCAAATTTTTTTTTAACTTCTAGTCCAGGACAAGTGGTTTCAGAAAATTCACTGGTCCCACCTTTCTCTTCATTAGTCCCACCTTACTTTTCACTGGACCCAAAATGGTAATCACTTAATGCGATTTGATAATGTATGTACTTAATTCATAGAAAAAACATGAAATAATATACAACATAATTATTTCTTAATTTTTTTCAAAAACATTGGTTGTTATACATTTGGCTTCTTCAGGTTCATATATAGTTGATAGCTGTGTCTGGGTTAAAGTCCTCAAGCTCTGGTCCATTTGCAGAAATGTTCATCTGGGTGAATTTCCTACCTGTGACAGTTTTTGGATATGGTTTGCAGTAATTGCAAAACATCTTTCCTTCCAAGTCAATATATTCAAGCCAGGGATAACAATCAACCCAAAGCAGCTGAAAATTTCTGTCTCTTAGTAGTGTCCTATTTGACATTTTTTGCCATCACAGATTGTTGCTTATGTCTCTTTGGAGAAATAGCTACCACACACTCAGTGTCCATCTTAAGTTTTATCTGTCCATTTCCAAACAAATTTACCTTCTCCAAATTGTTGTGTACAAGGGGTGGAACGTTAAACCAAGCCCTTTTCTATGGTTCGTTGCTAGGGAATGACCTCCCGCGATGTAATTTACCCAGTGTGGATGAATAGAAAGAATAATACAAATCTCTGAGCAAGTATATTGAAGAAATAAGACAATGAGCCCCCCTTTCAATGAATAAATATAAAATTTAATAAATTTAACAATAGAATTTCAAATGGAAAGAAATCGATTTCTTTTACTACAAAAGAAAGAAAATGTACGAACATGTACTCAATAAAAACAAAAACAAATTTCACTTTACTAATAATTGTCATTGACAGAATTAATGCAGTTCATCATAACCTACGAGTAGTGACTTTGAGTTCAATGCTGAATATCGTCACCTATCTTTATTCGGACATTGAATTTTCCGTTCCCTCATGAACTTCCAACCTTTATCTACTTGTCTTTGACCTGGACCCTTGCTAGTCGACACTTGAAACAATTTGACAATAGTATCTAGAACTGGTATTTGGCTGTGGAAATCTGATGAATTTTCCTGAAGAATTGGCCAAAGAAATTTGCTGAGGAAGCTGTATCCTTAAATAAATAAAAAGGTCCCACAATAGACAATAGGTCATCTTTTTTCCAAGTATATTTATATATAATTATCCCAGCTCAGATAGTACACTGCTTAATTCTGTCTTATGTACTCACTAACTATTTCTATGTTTGCAAATAGAGGCGGCCATTACATGTATCCTGACCATAATTCAGGTTCATGCTTAGCAGGAAATCATTAGTTTCCAATATGACTAACACATATGTGCCCATATTTAACACCCCGTGGTGACTTCATTACATTAAGCTATTTAATAGAGTATGATGTTAAATTATAAATGGCATAGTCCATCAATCTATTCTAAAATAGTTTATATGATCAATTAAATATTACAAAATAGTATATGAATATACACTCAATACATAGCATACTATACAGAGATTTAATTCATAAATCTACGAAACATTACCCAGTATTAGGGTGAATTCATGAAATTCCTACGCATTCCTACTTATCGAATATTCAATTACATGCAATCTTGTCAGTTCTCTGAATGAACTGATAATAGAAAATCAAAGAATAAAATGTAGTGACTAATATTTCACTAAAACCCTGAAAAATGAAATCACATACATCATAACATCAATACATTTGCAAATAAATCAACAAATGTATAGTCTGTCTACTTTCTGAGACAACTAACTCGCCTTACTTCAGTCATGAGGGAACGTACTTCTTATGTTTGCCCAGGAGTCCTGTCTGACTTCTCCCAAGCAAGATTGAAGACTGAAGCAATTTTGCAAAGTAAAACCACTACTTTCTTACAAGGTTTACACCCTTAAGTTTCCATTAGCCAATCAGAATCGACTGATTCCTAAAATCTTCTATACAGAATATTTGATTAATTAGAATAAGCTAATCATGCCTCAATTAACTTTCCTTTGAACAGTCAATTATTGCTGTGCTTCCCCTTTTGGTTGAGTTTGGAAGACTGTTATTCCAAATCCTTTGTACCATAACAGATGACTCTGTCAAATTTCATGATACGAAACTAAGTTTCCTTTGACATTCTGAGATGAAATGAGAATAATCATATAACTGTCTCTAGCCCTTTCTACTTTAAAATAAGTTAACTTTTGGTACAATTCATTTAATCAATACTTCTAAGAGTTTCAAAATTTGACACATCACACGCCATTATTACCTTCCTTACGAAAATAGTTTAGAAAACTCATTTTATCCACAGATTATCTATCAGCTTGCTTGATAACTACTTCTAAAAGTGATCATAACATCAATTTTCTCTTTTAAATATGACCTGAAACCGATCATTGACGTGGAAGTTAATTATCTATATAATCAATCATAAATTAAAGAATCATTACTGTCATTTAATTGGTTCATAAAGGAAACCGACACTGATGTAGGTAAAATACCTATCATTAATTTAATTACACTGACTCGCTGGATTAAAATCATAGTGAGTCGCACATTATGATATAGTCCAAGTTTCCTCTGACCCTCGCCACCCAATTTTTGATAATTGGATGTTTATGTTGGGGTGTAGGGTCAGAGTCCATTCCCTATTGAAAAGTTGGAATTTGCTGCTATTTGGTATCAGCATAGGGTAGCTGCTTATTAACCGGCCTAGCAAACTTAAATGACCTCTCATCGAGATATACCTGCATGAAATGGATAGGAATATGATTTATTTTCTCAGATATTGTGAGTATAGTATTCAATATAGCTTTAATTTGCTGACAGACTGACCGAAACCATAGTGTTGATGAACTTTAACCTGGAACTCAGTATTTGCATTCCAAGTCACATGACTACACAAATCTCTCAACCCACATGTCAATGACTTCAAGGTTCAAACTATCACATGATATCAACAATTAACCTTTTCTAATGTTGCTTTTGGAAAACAAATGGAACATATAAATGGAAGTCACCTAATATTTACAACTATGCTAATTGATCATACTGGCTTTCTTTTGTTTGAGGTATTTGATTTGCTGATAATTGGGTCCCTTAGCCAATATGCAGTCAAGCAGTAACAGGGTGTAAATGTATACACGAAGAGGGGCTAGAATCAAGTATTCAGTACGACCCTATTCAGTACGACCCGAAGGGCATGATTGGCCTCATAAAGGTAAATGTTATGATTAAAGCAGGAAAATAAGGACCAATCAGACCTTTTTAAAAGTACATGTCCTGGACTAGGGACTTGGAAAATTTTACTTGCCCGACTTCAAAAATGACTAGTCCGGGACGTCTGGCTATGGGATCTGCTCAGCCCTGATTATATGATGGTAGCTTTTGGTCTGCTAGTTTCCAGTTTGACTTGGCAAGTATGTACAGTATTAAAAATTTGATACATTTTGGTAGTCATTTGCTGCTGGTTTAGGGTTTAAACTGCTGATTATACATGTTTACAAGGAGAGTCCATCTGTAAACTGCACAGACTCATATCTGCATTGTGGTTTGTTCAGAGTAATCTGTAGAACAAACAGCATAAAGGCAAATCTGCCATTGTGTTAATCAGGATCTCTTGTTTGCATTTGATTCCACTTATAAGCATGTATGTATGATAGGTTTATGGCCTGTAAATATTTGTAATTGTTGACAGAACAAGTTAAATCAGTATACAAAATGTCTTAATTAATGGTTTGGATTATATTTTACATTTATCTTTTATTTTATAAGCCTTTTCTAGAATTTACCTTATCTTTGATCTTGTAGTACTTTTGTTTACATTTATTTGAGAAGCTTTATAATCTTCCTAACGTTTTTTTGCTGTTCTTTAGTTTTATGTAATTAGAACATGTAATTTGCACCATATGGTCAGTATTGATCTGACATGTATGGTAGGCCATCTGTACCACAACATAGAAACACAGGCCATCTGTACCACAACATAGAAACACTTTGCAATCTCAAGGGTTGATTAAGTAAGCCTGAGAAAGTTAATCCAGAAGATCTTAGGATCTCTGTCACTTATGTAAACAAACTCTTCTTTATGCACAGTCTAGTTCTCCACCTCGAAAAATAAAAAGTCACTTCATGTGCTGAGACAAAGACAACAGGGCCATAACATGGCAATGTCATGTTCTCATTGCTGGAATCCATGTATTTGAAGCTTGAATGCATGATCTTTAAAGAGTCTGTTGGGAAAGTAATTTAAATTGCATGATAATATTTATGTTTGAGACAACACAAATGCATCTCCTGACTGCTGAAATAGTCAGTCAGTCTCTCTCCCTCCTTCCCTATCTTCCAATACAGAAACCTTAATCAACATACTCCTAAGCTGTTACATAAAGCAGACATGAACTTTAATTTATGTAATGAGCTTTGTTTTTTCCTTTTATTAAAATATATTACTATAGTTTCATGTCTAAAACAGTGTGTTTGTCTGTATGTGTGATTTTAAGTTGGGTAGATGCTGTGGACTCTAAATCTGTTAGTCCTGTGTTGAAGCCTTGCCATCTCAAATGAGTCTTCCGCAAGACACTTCCCATTAGTCACATAAACTCTTATGTACAGAAATAAATTTGTTAATATGAGTAGAGCACATTCCTATATTCAAGAATCAAGACATGTCAAGACAAATCATGTCCAGAACACCTATTCACATTGAATGATTTATCAGGAGAATTAAAGATCTTAAGATTATAGAATGTATGCCAAAAACTTATCAATGATTAGTGGAATTGTTAACATGAACCAGCCTTTGTTGTATCAGTTGAATTAAGCACAAATGTAGTCATTGATTGATTTTGTTTTATATCCCGAAGCTCATATGCATGATGAGGTGATTGTTTGACCATCATATTGGAGTCATGAAAATGAAGTGCTTATTTATGTCAGTGCAAGTTAAAAAATTCGATATCACAGCATATCTACAAAATACAGTTAATTTCTTTAATTTAACATGTTTAATAACTTTTTTAGGGTGTATACCTGTATGACAAAAATGCTTGCATCACATATTGAATTTCTCATTTTTTATTTTTATTTGTCACCAATCATTCTAATTAGGATTTTTGAATCCATGACTAAACAGCTTTTTTTGTAGTACCTATTTATTAACTTTTCAGCAAATGTTTCACTAGTTGCTCATCACTAAATTCATGTCTGTTAAATTTCTGTGTACATCATTGGAAATTTAGATTGGGGAGTTGGGTGTAATAAAAAAATGTAATAAAAAAAATCCCAGTGTAATAAAAAAAAATATTGGCATAATTTTTATTCACTTTTATTAAGCCAAAACAAACAATCATCAAGATAGGTATGCTATACTTGGATAGCAAAGGAATCAAACTCAGTTCACTCTTGATTGGTTGGCTCATGTGACAATTAACACTTAGGAAAAATCTAGCTGCTTCCTGAACTACCATGGTTCGATCCATGACCTCACAAATCCAATGCAGACACTCTATTCACTAGGCCACTGAAGCAGTCAACTTCTTGTTGTGAAATAGAACATGTTAATAAATGCTTTTGCATACCATATATAATTACAAGTAAAATCCAATTTATTATGCAGATTTTGGTCTATGAATTGTTTTTTAGGAGTAGAGAGTAGACCAAACAGACATCAATATCTGATGGTTCAGTATGTGATGGCAGATGAAGCACCATGTTGTTTGAAGTAGGACTTGACTTATATGTGAGCATGGATGGTAGCTCTTGTTAAGGAAGTTTCATTTTGCATACAGTCAAACCCACTTATCTCGACCTCAGTTATTTCAACACCCTACATGTGGAGCATTTTTGTCCAGTCCTGTAAAAAATCCTTCTTTATTATGCTATTTTTTTGCCTGCATATCTTGACCTCTGATAAGTTGATAACCCGGCATAAGTGTCAGGCATAAGTTTTGGTCCAAAGTGACATGTGGATGTTTCTAATTCGAATAAATGAAACTTTTTAACATCAATCTCGCAGAAATTATACAAGAAATGGTCGGCAAAAGCGATCAATATTCAAACACAGTTTTGGTAAGCTAAAGGCGGTAGTCACATGTTTATTTAGTATTCTTTCTATTTTTGGTTCCTAAGACTTCTTAATATCTATCTCTTTTATATATTTCAGCCTGGAAACTTTTCAAGAATGGATAAGCAACAAATGCCTGGTAGTGGATTAAGAAGGGCCGTACTAACAGGTCTTCGTTATAAACTGGATCTTGTTGCCTTTGTTGTTCTTGCTGGTGTTGCATATTGGATGAATCCTGGTTCCTTCTTCAAGAATAAAAGAGTTCCTACTGCAGAAGAAAAGATAAAGAAAGGGCAGGTGCCAACTGCTGAGGAAAGGGCCCAGCTAAGCCAGAAGGAGAATCTTACATAGGTAACAGCAGTTAGTCTGCTGAAATTATCCAATCGTTTGACAGCATTTTAAAGTTTTAGCTCACTTCAACAAAGTAAAGTGTGCACTACCTTTGACATTAACATCATCAACCTGAACAGATAAAAGCATATACATATGAATAACTTCATGCTGTGTCAGTAGTCTTTCTTCCTAGATATTTGCAGTAGATTGGATTCGGTTTCAAAGCACCTGCCTGAGGTGTTAAATTCATACACGTACCTTAGTTTTGGGGTTTCATTTGGTGCATAATGGCACAACAACACAAGCAGATTATTTAGTGCAAAGGCAATTGGAGTAAAGTGACACACCACTGTAGGTGAACCAATCTGAATCCATGCCCTTTTGGTCTTGATACCGCTATGCTAACAACTGAGACATGTTAACTCCCATAGATGTACATTCTTGGTTTAGTTTTTGCTTTCAGCTCAGGTTTTCAGACCTACCAACCCTACTGAAAAAAAATCAGGAAAAAAACGATTTTTGGACCTATCTCATGATTCCCCGATTTTCAATAAAATATCCAGACTTTTTATATTTATTATAACAAAAACATTATTTAATGTTTCCCTGTTTCTGTATCTGGTTTTTCTGTGTCTTGTATGTTTATTAGTACTTTACCATATCTGGCTTGATTTCCGGTTTTTATCTACCGTTCAGAGATTTTAACAATGTGTGTGGTTCTCTTTACCTGACCATATCAGCAAATCTCAGCAATGTAATAGATATGTTCCTCACCAGGAAGCGAAAACAAGAAGAAAAGGAAGTAACGAATGAATTTTCACCTGCCAAGAAAAAAAATTGGGAGTAAAAACATAGAAGTGATTGGGAGAAGCAGTTTGCGTACATTTGTCCATCGACTCCCTGGGTCTATCAAGCATTCTGCCAGTGTTGCTCACAGCATCTCTCAATATGATGTGGTGGTCTAGATGACGTTAATAAGCACAGTGCAACTGCAAAGCACAAACAGTGCGAAAAAGGTATTAGGAGCATGAGGCCACTGCAATTTTCCATGGTCTAAGAGAAGGATGACTTGTCGGTGATCAGAGCAGATTCTATTTTTTACAAAAGTAAGTATTTGTGAAGTAAATAAAATTAATTACAACCAGCTTACATATCAAGCAATGTTTAATTTTTCCCCGATATGTCCTGTTCTAGAAACCTTGAATACAGGTGCAAGTTTTGGGTATACAGCGAACAAAATATTTTTCATTTTTTTGTCAGAATTAGCAATTATGTGAATTATAAAAATGTTGTAGAAGAAAAGGCAGAAGCACAGAAGGCTTCAGCAGCTGCTTGTAGGAAGGCAGGGCCAAATGCTGGTGCTGCAATTGTTGACAGCTGGTTTAGGCAGAAGGAAACAAAGTCATCACCTGCTGCAAGTCTCAGCAATGCCAGGCTGAAAAGAATAAGAGACAACCTGAACTCGAGACGTACCCTTGCATACTGCCAGTTTTTAAGCTGGATTCAAAACAGTTTTGACAGACCCAACAAAGCTATCAGGCATGACAAGCTTCTAATTCACAAGACCAGAGAAATTCTACTATCCATGTGCAGAGAATTCCTTTCTATTGTTAGCCTGTCAGCATCAACCTGGAAGTTATTCTTGTTAGCAAATTTGGCACCCTAGGACAAATAAATGATGAACTTTTGCAGAAGTGCAAATCTGCAACATACAATGAACTGAAATAAAAGAAGACATCTTCATCTTGCTATATATGCCTTACTCTTGTACCTACTGATTTTTTTTACCCCGCCTCCTGATTTTAATGGTGTTTCTCCTGATTTTGATTTTTTCAATGTTGAAAGGTCTGGGTTTTCTGTACCTTGTGTAATTACTGTTATACCAGGAATCATGAAACTTGGTGAACATGTGCATCTTGATGAGTACTATACAAATGTAGGTCACTGACATATATTTCATTTTTTCACAATCTTATTAATTCTTTACATAGGCTAGATGCAGTATTTAAAACAGTGATAAATAAATTGTTGATAAAATGTTTTATACATACATGCATACATACATGCATGCATGCATGCATGCATGCATACATACATACATACATACATGCATGCATGCATGCATGCATGCATGCATACATACATACATACATACATACATACATACATACATACATACATACATACATACATAGCATTTTTTTTAGTAGTATTTCCATGACAGAGGCTAAAGTAAACAATAAACAATACTAGACAATTCTTCATATCTTAGTCTTTGCTGACCTCAGTTTTTCACCTGTATGTATATTTTGAATGTGGTTTGATTGTACTATGACTAATACAATCTGATTACTATTAAGATGTCTTTAATGGGTCTCACACCATCATTAAATAGTGTGCTTTGAAGTGAGTTTATATTATTGTACATTATAGTATGTTTATGGCCACTCACCACTCATGGATACAATATAGACAGTTAATATATTGCTGGTGTTTGTTTGTTTGTTTGTTGTTGGGCTTAACGCCATTTTTCAGCACACGATAGGCTATTCATGGCGGCCAGTATTAATGGTGGAGGAAGAAAACGGAAAATCACCGGAAAGAACTACCGACCCACGAGAAGCTACTGGCAAGCTTTCTCACATATCCACATTCGCCGAATCCTAGACTCGAACCCACGCAGACAGAGGTGAGATGGCAGTGATCTGTAACGGACAGCGCTTTAGACCACTCGGCCACTCGGGGGCCCCTATTGCTGGTGTTAAATTGTGTTAGATTGATGCCCTGCACCATTCATTAACATCAGTATTTTTGATTTATTGTTTCCTGTTTTAAAAAAAATTTCATTTTGCTACATTAAAATGTGTTGGTAAATGTAGCCTCTAGAGATACACACACCTGCCTCTTTTCCAATTAGTAAATGCTTGGGACTTCATTTAAAGCAGGTGAACTTAGAAGGGGTGGAGGCACATGCACCATTTATCTTCAACTCAGGAGCACATCTGATCTTATCTCAGTCATGCTGTTCCCTTCCCCCTTGAAAAAGGAGTAGTACCTTCTCCAAGCTCTTAACCCAGCAATGGCAAAAAGCAGATTGAACCTTTTGGAGAGGGAAAGCAGTGATCTCACTCTGTAATTGATGAGGAAGTCTCCTTAATCAGATCAGAATTGCCTGACTGGTCATTAACAAGGCCACCAACAAGGACTCTTATTCACAGTAAGGGCACTGCAGTTCTATTGGTCCACTTCAAAAGGGAGAATAAAGGGTTGGAAGAATTATTTTCCCTTCCTCTTTAGGTTTTTGGCTTTCACTGTTTCTGAGATCACAATCAAGAGAGCTTATCAGTTCCTTACTAAGAGTGACCTATCTACTGCTTCATGGAGGATGTTGAGAGCCATGTTTTAGCAGTCAAACACTGCTTTCTCCTGCTTCTACCTTCAGTCTTTGGTGCACCAGAAGGAAGACATATTTTCTTTGGGGCCAATGCTTGCAGTGTAGAAAGTGGCCAAAGCCAGTGCCAAATTATAGTAGTGGACATCTCTAAGACTGAATGTTATCTGTTTCTTGTATGAGTGTTGAGGTGTTCTGTCTCCCAATGTTCTGACAAATTCAGCAATGCAATAACAACCAATAATTTATTACTGATATTAATGTTGGAGGTGGGAGAAACTAATTTTAATGATGTAATACTTACCTGTCATTATTGCCAGATTCACTTCCCCCATCTCACTCTGATGTCCCATAAGAAGTCTCTGTTCCTAAGAAAGAACATGGCCATTGTGCGCCTGTTTATGATGTGGTTGACAGATTGGGTCTGTGTTCTTTCTGGTTGTAAACTTAGGGAACTTTCCTTCTAATGCGAAAATGTAAATGTCTTATATGAATGAAAATAGTTGCTGTCCCAGAAAGATAAGCAATACTATATAACAGGTAAGTACTGCATCATTAAAATTAGTTTACTCCTCCCCCAAATCTTAGTTTAGGACTCAAATATTGAAAATTATGACTCAAATGGTTACTCTGCATATGAAAAAGATTATCAGCATAAATTCAGTTGACATATTATGTTTCTTTTTATTTTCAAAGAAAATCAAAAATATTTATAACATTGCTGCCTTTCTTCAGGTGTCAAAAATATACTTATGATTAAAGTTTGTATAGTATTTAAGTGTTTTAGGTTCCTTTTATGATATAATTGGTGTGCGTTTGCATGGTTATCAGTTCATTAGACACTGTAATATAAAGCTGTGTAAAATTATCATATTTAGCATCAAGTTTCAGATAATAAAATCACAAAAAAATAAAAAAATAAAATCAAATCTAAATCTTGATGAATAAAATATAAATTTACTTTTATTTAGTTTTTAAAAAGTTTTTAACCAATTACCTGGGACTGACGTAAATTTCTACCTGTAGATGTCATTATGTGTCCCATATTTGTAAGCAAGGGTAGGGAAATTTGGATGCATCTGATAATTGTGAAAAATATGACAGTCTGCTGCTTTGGTACACAGAAAATGTAAGCAAACATTGCATTTCTTGTGTTTCTGACTGGTAATGAATTCTCATTTGAAGAACAACCTTATATAGATAAGATTAACATGAAAATCTTAACATTGCTTTATATTAGTGCATGTACCATCTCTGGCAGCTGAAAAGTGATGCTATTGGCTAATGCTGGAATCAAGAAAAATATTAGTGTTTTATGAGACCAATAGAATCCATGTTGGGGTAGGCAACTGAGACGAAGATGTCACAATTAAAGGGCTACATTTTTTTGCACGGCTTGGTAGGGCATAAGATCATGTATCTCCAAAACCGAGATTTCATTGGCTTGATGCCAAACCTGAGTGAATATTTTTCTCACTGATTTAGTCTGAGAGGAAGTGGGCTTTTTGATTTTCTTTTCATTCCATAACATCATGGACTTACTTTACCTCCAAGCACAGAAGTGATGTTTAACATTGTGCAGGGTTCCTGCAGGTCATAGAATCCTGGAAAAGTTTTGGAATTTAAAAAATAAATTTCAAGGGCCTTAAAAAGTTTTGGAATTTGTCAAAACTTTGCAAAGTTTTGGAAAAGTCATGGAATTTGTGACATTGGAGTTAAAGAAATTGATTACTTCAAATTTCATAGAGCACCGAGAACTGATTAAATAAAATGATAAAATTACAATCGATAAATGGTTTCAATTCATATAATAAGAGTTAAGTTCCCCTAATGGAAGTATCACATGATTTCCAGAATATTTCACTAAATAAAAGAAAGCAACTGGAAAGTAATGTGTTTTGTTAATATTGTAAATAGGAACACATACAAAGACTACATAGAATTGTTTCCTTCTTTCTTTTGAATACAAATTACATTGATCATTAGATTATGACATGAATTACTACATAAAGTCAAAGTGTGCTAGCCCAGGTAAATTTAAAATGTACATATTAAAAATATTTGTTGTTAACTTCTTATTTTAGGTTGAAAGATGTCATTCTTTATGTCCATTTACTTGACAATGCAAGATAATGCGGTCCTTGAGTTTTATGAAATGGCCCTGGAAAAGTTTTGGAAAAGTCATGGAATTTGTTTTTGTTAAGTCTGCAGGAACCCTGATTGTGACAGATTAAATATGTCAGCTGTAGTGCATACATACAGGCTGCATGAACAGCTTTTTTGATGATGTATAAGGCATGCCAAATACTGTAGACCATGAGCTGCCAACATAGTGTGTGTTGGCATATCTGGATGTTTATTGCTTGAAGCAATATTTTGTACACAGGTAGATACTTTAAATCCCTACAAGGATGCTTGTAAGACGAGTTCAATTGTAAACTGTACAGACCCATATCTTCTTTTGCATAATGTACTGGCAAGTCTGGGTAAGAGTTAAGAGTAATCCATGGAGGAAACAGTGTGGATCTTGATCCATCTGCACATTATGCAATGGCAGACCAGGGTCTGTGTTGCTTGTTGTAGGAACTGTATTATATTAATTTTTCAGCCTTGAATAATTATCTTGACTGTTTGCCTAACAGGATTTGTTTCTTAGTTTTCAGGATTCGGCACAATCCGAATGTCATCATCATCTAGATTGATTCCCAAGCAAGAGTCAAGCCTTGAGCGTGAGACCCAAGACAGCCCACAACTTCGAGATGCCCTGGCATTACTGCTAGACATCACATCCTCAGCCCAGGGTCCATGGGGAAAAATTAAAATGGTTCAAAATTTATCAGGGGGTCACATAACCATGACAACAACCTCCAAAAGGTTATTTAGTAGCATCTCAATCTCTAAACCAGTGATAGGTCTAATAATAACTGCTGCTCAGGGTCACTTGGCTACCTTTGATGATGCTGGATTGTTCCTTGTAAAGTTTGCCACTCTATTAATTATTAGTTCACTGGAATCAGATATAAATAGGAAATTGTTGCCAGAGATTTATGAAAAGTTTCTGCTTTTAATAACATTGTTTTTAGACCCTTCATCTTGTCCATTTATTATCAAGACTGCCATTGGAGATATTGACTTTATGTTATGTTGTGTTAAGTCAATTATACAGAGCAAGCCCTTGATAAGACTTCAAGGGTCAAGGCTTAACATTGTTGCTAAACTTTTACTTGAAGTCTTTCTGAACATTTTGCCCAAAGAAGGAACTTTAGCTTATATTTTGGATAATATTCATATCATATATTCTGAAGGAGTTTGTGCAGAGAAGAGTTTCTGTACAGATGGTTTGTTGATTGATTTTCCAGAAGTGTCAAGCCTGAGAGTGTGTAAACTTTCTCCAAGAACAGTGATGCATAATGGGAAAAAAAGAGTGAAAGTTGCCATTGTAATTGTATCAATGTCAGGTGATGTTGAGGAAGTTATGGATACAAAATATGAACGTGAATCAAATCTTCATCCTGAAATGATTCTTTTTGAAAGACACAAGGAATTTTGTACCAGTCTTGAGAAACAGGATGTTGGTTTGGTCCTTTGTCAAAAAGTGATCCATCCCAAGTTGAAGAGTCAGCTAACTCAATCAGGCATAATAGTGGTTGATAGACTTGGCCTACAGCAGACAAAACTGGTACTCAAATTAACAGGTAAAATGTTAATAAATTTTACATACTTTGACAAAAGCTTACTTTCACGAGTCCAGTTACATTGTAATATAAGAAATGAAATTGAGATATCATTTATTACTCTCATAAACTGGAGGAAACAAACATTGTATGTAAGAACAGGATGAACAGTTGCTGTCATTTTCCATTAGAGGAAACCAAAATAGCCATTTGCTACACGTTTTTTGTAAGATGTCTGCTATTTAATGAAAGTATATATTTTATCAAATGCTTTTTCCTCCTTAAAAACTAGCCCTGTTTCCCATTTGATACAAATGTGATAATAATAATACTCCACATTTTGAAACAAAATAAACTACATCTATTGAATTTGGATGATTTCATAATTCATAGAGTTTAGGTAAAAATATGGATTAGTGAACCTCATCTGCAGTGTTATGTGAATGTCCTTGACTGCTATATGGCAACTACTCTTAGAGTTTAGGTAAAAATATGGATTAGTGAACCTCATCTGCAGTGTTATGTGAATGTCCTTGATTGCTATATGGCAACTACTCTTAGAGTTTAGGTAAAAATATGGATTAGTGAACCTCATCTGCAGTGTTATGTGAATGTCCTTGACTGCTATATGGCAACTACTCTTAGAGTTTAGGTAAAAATATGGATTAGTGAACCTCATCTGCAGTGTTATGTGAATGTCCTTGACTGCTATATGGCAACTACTCTTAGAGTTTAGGTAAAAATATGGATTAGTGAACCTCATCTGCAGTGTTATGTGAATGTCCTTGACTGCTATATGGCAACTACTCTTAGAGTTTAGGTAAAAATATGGATTAGTGAACCTCATCTGCAGTGTTATGTGAATGTCCTTGACTGCTATATGGCAACTACTCTTAGAGTTTAGGTAAAAATATGGATTAGTGAACCTCATCTGCAGTGTTATGTGAATGTCCTTGACTGCTATATGGCAACTACTCTTAGAGTTTAGGTAAAAATATGGATTAGTGAACCTCATCTGCAGTGTTATGTGAATGTCCTTGACTGCTATATGGCAACTACTCTTAGAGTTTAGGTAAAAATATGGATTAGTGAACCTCATCTGCAGTGTTATGTGAATGTCCTTGACTGCTATATGGCAACTACTCTTAGAGTTTAGGTAAAAATATGGATTAGTGCACCTCATCTGCAGTGTTATGTGAATGTCCTTGACTGCTATATGGCAACTACTCTTAGAGTTTAGGTAAAAATATGGATTAGTGAACCTCATCTGCAGTGTTATGTGAATGTCCTTGACTGCTATATGGCAACTACTCTTAGAGTTTAGGTAAAAATATGGATTAGTGAACCTCATCTGCAGTGTTATGTGAATGTCCTTGACTGCTATATGGCAACTACTCTTAGAGTTTAGGTAAAAATATGGATTAGTGAACCTCATCTGCAGTGTTATGTGAATGTCCTTGACTGCTATATGGCAACTACTCTTAGAGTTTAGGTAAAAATATGGATTAGTGAACCTCATCTGCAGTGTTATGTGAATGTCCTTGACTGCTATATGGCAACTACTCTTAGAGTTTAGGTAAAAATATGGATTAGTGAACCTCATCTGCAGTGTTATGTGAATGTCCTTGACTGCTATATGGCAACTACTCTTAGAGTTTAGGTAAAAATATGGATTAGTGGACCTCATCTGCAGTGTTATGTGAATGTCCTTGACTGCTATATGGCAACTACTCTTAGAGTTTAGGTAAAAATATGGATTAGTGAACCTCATCTGCAGTGTTATGTGAATGTCCTTGACTGCTATATGGCAACTACTCTTAGAGTTTAGGTAAAAATATGGATTAGTGGACCTCATCTGCAGTGTTATGTGAATGTCCTTGACTGCTATATGGCAACTACTCTTAGAGTTTAGGTAAAAATATGGATTAGTGAACCTCATCTGCAGTGTTATGTGAATGTCCTTGACTGCTATATGGCAACTACATCAGTGAGACTATGGGAAGTCTCAGTTTACTGTAAACATGCATGTTTAGTGTGATGTATCCAGTGTAATAGATTTTGACAGCAAACTTATATTTTACACTTGACTGTTCCATCCATTTAATTAAGATTCTGTCAGGAGTCAGATTATTTACTTGCATTGTCTTTAAATGGATGACAGTGAGAATCCATGATTGTTTAACCAAGTAGATGATATAGTCTGCTGTAATTTATATGAAATGCTAGTATTCCTTTCAAAAGGATATGTAAGGAAGTTAATGTATAAAATCTATCTGTTTGCAATATACTCCAGAAATTTATACTGGAACCACGAAATATTCTCAAATTTTCTGGTCTGTAATGACATAAAGTCTTGGAGAATTATTATTATTATTATTATTATTTTATATATATATATATATATATATATATATATATATATATATATATATATATATATATATATATTAGTGGTTCAGTCTTTATTCAGCATCAAATATTACATATTGTAAGGTCTTCAAATACACAATACTTTCCATGATTCTATCAATGTTATCCAAACATTTATTACATGACACTGTTAAATTACCAAACTTTCTAAATTTATTGTTTTATTTCTCAATCGCCCCCATATGCTATGTACTGTAACCACATGGTGAGAGACAGGACCAACAATAGTGAACCTTGTGATAATGCTGTTAAGGGACCTTATTCTTTGCCAGTGGTAGTGGCCCATTACATTCACAAACTTTTAATTGTATTTGCTAATTTTTGTTTTACTATCCTGGTAGTAGCTTAAAATAAGTGTTTGGCAAAAACTGCATGAACAAGCTTAAGAACCCATCATTGGAAATGTGACTTCCTCATATAAAAAAAAAAAATTCAGACACAAGATGGTGTTATGCCAGTCAGATATAGAGCTCACATACTTGACTCCTGCATACCACAGTAGGATGTGATGGCAGCATATCTCGATAACATCCTCCAGAAACCACATTGTGAGTTTATCTTTAATCAAGGTCAGAAATGATCTTTCCCATTTGAGTCAGTTTGTGTCTCGGATCAATTGGGATGTAAGAGCTCATTCAATCCCAGCATATTGTCCATCAAAGCTTGGAATATTTTACAAATCTCAGTCTTGTTTGCCTTCCTCACTTGTGCATATCATACTCGTCAGTCACCTTTTCATTCACCCTTTGCAAATGGTCCTGCTAGCCCGCTGGCAACCTTTTCCAGGAATCAAGATAAAATGAACCAGGTATATAAAAAGGCACTCTACATTATGTCTGATAGTTCTGTGATGCTGGCCTATCTATCAAAGGGGGACGAAATCAGAGCAGGAGTTTTCTCTGCTGGTGCACTCAGTTGAATATAACTGCACAGATCAGACATATTTTGAGCAGGCTCACTGCCCTGGTTGATTCATTGACAAGAATGGGCCAAACCCTTCATATAGAATCTTCCATCCATCCAATATTTTTCTCAAGATTTGTGTACACATGGCCTACCCAATGATCTATTTGTAACAAGGTGAAATTAGATATTAGACACTGCCCATGTTCGTCTCGACATTCCTGAGCTGTACACGCACTTTGTCAAATAGAATGGGGTTTTTGGGCTATGCCTGCCCATTCCCCATCACAGGGAAAATAAAACAGACAGTGAAGCCCTGGTTGAACAAGCTGCTTGATCTAGTGATAGATGTTCCCTGGAAAAATACCCTGGTGATCAAACCTGCTCAAACAGCCATTGTTGCTGGCATGTCATCCTTGCCCCAATAGTTTACTCCATCGTGATTGGCTCTTGACAGGAGAGTCTTGTGAACAAAATAATTTCAGTTTTCTGTCATTGAGAGAACCTTGCAAGCTTGAAGTACCTCTTTTTTAAAGACGTATGCATTGAAGTGGCAAGATTTTAGAGACTGGTAGAGCAGTGTTGATCCATTTAGTCATAATCCCAGAATTGCTGACTTTTGCTTCTGGCTCTTTGATTAGAAACACTTGCAGCTTTTTGTGATCAAAGTCTAATGCTCTATAATCTTGGACACATTCAGACATCAATGTTAGAGTGAATATAGAATTTATCAGGCCAAATATCCAGTTTGAATGTGATAGACTTAAATCTTTCACCCAGTTTCCAAAGTGGAATTTATCATAGGTATTGACATGGCTCAATTCAGATCATTTGAGTCAGCTCCTCCTTGAAGCTGTTATCATGCAAAATATGTTTCTTGAGAGCTTTAACTTAGCCATGCAGAGTCTGTAAGTTCAATGCTCATGGTTCACTGATCCTGATGACAAATTGAGGCTACATAGAAAAGAACAGGCTGCTGCCATTGGGAAATCAAGGAATTGTCATAAATTACTTTGAAAGAATAAGAAAAATGAGAACAAACAAGGTCGTGTTTTTCTTTCAATGTATTATTAGACAACTGTTCTATTTAGTTTTTTTTATTGCATTTGCAACATCAGGAGTGGGAGCATATTCAACACACTTGCTTTAGTTTTGTAAGTTTTGGGACATAATAATCTAGGTTTAAAAAAAAGTTGGACCATAAGTTATGGGATGGGAAAAAAATACATATATTTTACCTTGTCCCAATATATATAATCAAGACTAGTTCCTGCATATAAGAGGAATTTAATGAAGAAATAATGGCAAGGCTTGACAATATGAAAGGCAGGTGTTTGTTGGTCGAGTTATGAGAACAGTTGCGTGAATCTTACAATTGCACATCCTTGATTAGACCTTGTGTAATATGTAAATTCTAAGTTCTTTAAATATTTTTTCGTTTGATATAGATTTGTACGGTAAATAGTTGCAACATTTTATTCACACTTATCCAATGTTCACTACTGTAATTTTCTTTAACTCATTACTTTTCAGATGCAGTTTCTATAGTCTCTGTCCTCACTAGACCCAGTCAGGAAGGTTTTGGCTATGTTGACAACATGGAACATGAAATTCTGTTCAACAAAAGTTACCTCAGAATGAAAAGGAATGATAAAACACTTTCTACACTTTTCTTATGTCATTCTGAAGAAGAGCAATTACAAGAATTTAAGGTTTGCTGGCTTAAGCTTTTTATTTCATATGCATATTATTTTAAACATCTTTCCATCATACCAATCCTTCCTTCCTTCTGCAGGCGAGGACTGTTGGCTCAGATTTCATTCACACAAATCATACCTAAAACTCTGCACAACTCTGAAAATTGCTTCATTGCATCTTTTCAAACATCAAGGTTTCCTGGAAGAGACCCTAGTTAGTGAGGTTTGAAGAATGTGTGCATGATTATTTATCTGAATATAATATGATTAATTGAGTTTTCAGCAACTTTTTCCAGCAACAACTTTTACATAACCAAGCCTGTCTGTTTTCTCACATGAATGCAAATTAGACATTTTTTTTAAAAAAAAGAACTTAACATAAACTTGCTATAGTCTGAATGTACCTCCCCGTTTGTTTGTAAACACCACACACACACACTGATTTAAATAGCAGAAAATTTTAATGTGATAAAAAAATGCACAGAAATTCATTCATTGATTTATTATTTCTAACTTGATTATGACCACACAAACACTGGCATCATTTAACCTTTATGCTTAATGGACTTAACATACTAACACAGTGCCATGCAAGTTGATTTCCTCACAATATTGTGATGTAGTTCATCCTATTTGCTAACTGCCAAATAAAAATTACCATAAAGTTGAGAGTTATATTCCTTTGCACACATGTATATAGAATTTATACTGCTTGTTAAATCCACATGAAAGGCAGATTTAGAAGTTCGTTCTTATCCTTTGCTTGATTCCACATTCTAAGTATTGGAAGCATATGACATAGTATTTTCCCTCTATGTATGTACTTGTGTAGACATGCATATACTCATTCACTGAAAATGGACTTGTCCAGGAACTGGAAATGACTGGCGAATAGGGTTGTCTTTCTCATTGAAAAATTCCATTTGAAATGAAATGTGCAGATGATAATAGTGTTAAGGCTACCCAACCCCAGCATAATCTTGTTTGGACTTATAAATCAGTAAATGAAATAAAAAGTGAACTATGTTCTGTGCATCTTTTATCTCACTTGTGCTTTTTGTTTTTTAAATCAGCTGGGGGTACAAATAAACAGGGAGGTATATTCAGACTTTAACTCTGTATTAATGGTGTACAGTTCTAATGGGCTTTAGAGCTGGTAAGTTTCCACTATTGTCTGAAGAGAAGCTAAAAGCAGGGCCAGCAGATATGGGAAGGTGAAATAAGAGCACTGGATTACTTGGAGGACAAAAAAAAAAAAGATCAATATAGGCTTTTACACTAAAGATTTTGATACCATTTTTCTCATTGCAGTTAGATCTTAGATGACTTTATTAAGTACCGTAGCCAAAGTTGGAATTTTCAATACACATTTGCTTTTCTCTTTTTTTCCCCTTTCACTTTGTTATTCCTGACATGTTAATTTTGCCAAAATTCATTTGGAGAAAATATAATTTTCCCCCCTCCCTTTAGTTTTTGAGGGTTTTGTTCAAGTTTTTTTTCAGAGGAACTATGACATTATCACTTTACATAACTTACTCAGACCAGCATATCAATATGTAAAAATTAAATTGAACAAAGTATGGTATTTATCTCCTGGCTTTGTCTAGAGTAATTTTTATTTTTTTATTTGTACCAGATTTACAGCATTTAATCGTGAAAGAAATTATTCAACTACAGCATTTTTATATGTATATTTATGTGTATGTTACATTTCTAGGAAGTGTGTCATACTGTATTGACCAGTCTGTACCAATTACTTCACCACCCATATGTGCTGTGTGGAGGAGGATGCTGGCAAACCAGTCTGGCTCAGTTTATCCAGTGGAAAGTAGGTCAAATTGTTTCATTTGCTGTTTAACTTAGGACACAAAATCTCTAAATGGAAAATTGATATACTGCCAGCACAAGCAAAGTTATGTGCACGTGCTGGGTGGATTTGCTAGTGAGAAAGTAATATAATTAGAGTCCCACTAAATGAACTTGGCAAATCCTTATAGTAATCATATTGTACATCCATTTATCAGCCTGTCTGCTCATTCATTGGTCAATCAGTAAAAGATAACTTTGCTTTAGTTTAGTTTGGTTTAGTTCCAACCAAATTTAGTATGCAGTTTTATTCTCTGCCTCAGAAATTATGGTCCATGATTAGCTGCCTTCTGTTCTGCAGCATAACTTTATCAAGGACTGTTATATTTGTTTGTCATATAAATTTCCTGGTCATATTAATGTTAGCAATAAAATCCACTACCTCTCTTATCCAACACTCCTATTATTAGACCATATAGACAAAGGGAAGTAACTTAACAATTATTTCCCCTTCCAACTGCTAGATGGCTACCCAAAAACTGGATGTATACCATTTTAAGTTTTTACATCAGTTAAACACAATGTATTGCCTTGTCATCAATCAGAAATCGTCTTAAATTCTACCCATCTCAGAATTCTGTATAATACTATTTCATGTATTTGCTAATAATTAGCAACAATATTTTGAACTCTTACATGGTATATTTGGGTTTTTTTGTTGTCTTATTTATATACACAGCTTGATATTGTTTGCTTGTTTATCAGTGAGTGCATTATTTCAAAAGTGAACACTTATAGGTTTGTTATTTTTCATTGTTTTTATTTTAATTCTTGTGATTTTAAGAGGTTCGCAATTAGCTAGCATCAAGCTTGCATTAAGTGTTCATCTTCACCATGTATTGACTTTTGAAATGTTTTCAGGAGAAAAGTATTCCACAGTGATGCACAAAAGGCTACAGAAGCCAGGAGGTCTGAGCATTGTTGAAGTCAGTCAATGACATTTCAAGTCTTCACTCTAAGACATCAATAATCTTTGTGCCAGAGAATGCTATAATGACCTCTCCCTGGTGGGGGTTGAAGTAAGTCTTTTGATCTCCACACTTATTGTTGGGTTTTGCCCTGTCAGGCATTACTTGCATGTCAAGATAAAATATTCCCAACAGCAAGCCAGTTGGACTGTTTGCCTGGCTAGCAGCTCAGCTTGTCTTGTTGCTACTGAGAAGTTGAGGAGAAGCCAGAAAGCATGCTGTATGAGTGAACAGGCAGTCAACAAACAGGAAGGACCAGTTTAATGGATCCCCATAAGATTTTGTAATGGAATAATCAGCTGATAGTGGCACAAGCTGTCAGTATGCTGGACCTATGGATATCAAAAAGAATAGCTGAACTAGCTGGTCAGCAACCAGAGCAGTATATGGCATAGATGACTAATTCAGCATAGTGTTATACTCCATGCAAACATACTTACAGACCATGCTTTGCTGGGGACTTGTGCAACTGTACTGCCATAAAATGGGAGAACAGTCATCAGTCAACTCTAAGCCTGTTTTGGAGAGATATTAAAAACAGATAGAACTCTCATAAAGCTAGCAAACTGTGATGTAATTTGTTGCACTATTTCCATGCTCTTGGGGTGAGTGCGGCATGTTTCCATTTCAGCTCAGGCATTTTTTTTTGGTCCCAATAATGCAACTAGGAATAATAGCCAAGAAGAGGTCATCATCTATGTGCAATCAGAAGATGGTCATTTTACTCTAATTCCTTGACAAATATCTTGAGATATGAACCTTTTTTGTTAGAGGAGTGGAAGTGGTTTATCAATCAAAAGGGGACACCAGCCTCATCTCTTTTAAAGGGAAAGGGTAACCAAGATAGTGGTTTGATTATGCATTCTCATCACATATCACCAATTTTCCAAATGTTGATGTGATCAAGGTTCATAATTGATATAGAAATTAAATTTTAAATGAATTACATTTCTCAGAGAATACTTGTCAAATCATATTACTCCAAAATCCCTTGCTGCAAATCAGAGCATCCTTGTAATTGTGTCACACAGATTAGTCCGACATGTAAGACCTCATTGCTGATATTTATGTTTTGCGTATCTAGGTATTAATGCTGAAATAACTGTAGCATGTTTTGATGTTGACTAACACAAACTTAAAATTCAGATTTTCAGGAAAATCTCGCACAAATGGCCGACAATAGCGATGCTTTTCTACAATCGGGTTAAATTGAAGTATACTTCTTTAATGAAATGAATAAAAATATATTAATATTGAATAAAGTATTTTGATAGCTTCATTTTGTTAAGGATTCTTATCATCCTTTGAACCGATTTCGGTATTCATGGCTTCCATCACTTTCCAGCCAACTGAAATATAGGCCAATGGAACTTTAAAACATGTCCATTTGCTTGTGTGTGAATTTGAATTCAGTAGGATAAGACATCAGAGTTGGTAAAGACTGACAAAAACATTACTTTAATTTGTAGAAAAGCGTCAATATGGGTTGCTAATTGTGAGATATTTTAGTTTATGCACAACTTGAGGATCTTGAGTTATTGTAGGTACACATTGCCACTCACTACTGTGTCGAAATGGGGTTTGTCTGATAATGACCATTAAGAGAGGAACTGCCACTGGTGGTGTGGTAAAATGATGTAATGTCAAATTATAAGGCTTTGTCAGTGGCTAACACTTGGGTAGGGGTGTTGTACATGTACCTTGAAACTGAGAGGCAGACCTGGGAATTATGCAAGAGACTTATTAGCCTCTTGCTGTCTTCATGGGGCTTGTTGAGGGGTGAGGGCAATAGCAGAACTATTCCCATTGGTTGGCATTGGCAGCAGAATTCAAAAGCCAACCAAATTAGATAATCTTATGTAACATTGCAGGATCATATAGAGTACCATGTGATCAGTCACTTCTGGCTTTTCAAATGTACAATGTATTTTGAGTCTCTGCATCAAACGTTTCTTGTTTATTTGTGCTAGAACTTTTCTTATGGATTTATGCAGGATTTAAATCTGGTGGTTTTCCATATCATGCAAACTGACTTTCTGTTCATCTTCTTGATTTGCGATGTTAACAGTCAAGTTGATCCTCTTGCTCACCAGCAACGGCCAATTAAAATGTGACATTACTGGAGAAATGGTCTCTGCCAAACTTAGAGAAGAACGTTCTATTCCAGGTGTTCAATTCAGCCCGGGAGTAATGAAATCTCGTCAATTCCTTTGTTAAGGGCTTGTAGCAGCAATGGTGTTAATGATAATGAAACGGTTCTTAGAACAGATATTAGATAGTTTCCGAATGACATCATTAGATGCCATTTATGTGGTCAGCAGGCAGATTTACTGTTAACTTTATATATTGTGTTTGGAAGTTGAATTATTTTCATTGAATATTAAGATACTTTTACAAACATTATATACATAAACAGAGCGCAACTCCAACTTTGTTTTTTACTTAACTGACTTTCCTACTGTGTGCCTGGTTAAAAATGATAAATTTTGGTAATAGGCCATGCAGAATCACTGCCACTGGAGGTGCCTGTTATGGACAACAATGCAACCTTAGAGAAGACAAAAATTCCCTTTAGTGATGATCGCAATATACAAGGCAGAATCCTTGCCATTCCTGGAGACAGTGCATCAGAATCCTTGCCATTCCTGGAGACAGTGCATCAGAATCCTTGCCATTCCTGGAGACAGTGCATCAGAATCCTTGCCATTCCTGGAGACAGTGCATCAGAATCCTTGCCATTCCTGGAGACAGTGCATCAGAATCTTTGCCAACAAATTCAAGAAGGTGCACACATTCCTCCAGCTCTCACCTTGGGCAGAGGAAATTCCAGTACACATCCCAGAACTTTGGACATTTAACGACTGGTAGTAATAAAATTGTCCATTTTGGTAAAAAGCGCCCTTTCTCCACGTTCCATAGAAGCTTACAGGGGCAGTTGAAAACACTACATCAATTTTCTCAACCACTTTAAAACTCTACAGCACTATATTCTTTTTTCTTTTTTTCCCCATTGTACCACACTGCAATTTTTGATCTCATTTCTTTTCAATAAACACTGCGCTATCTACACATGTCTCTGCTGTTGGCTATGTACGGCAACTGAACCATATACCATATACCTGATCCAATCAGTTTTTTTAATTTTTTAAAAACCTTTTGCAAACACTTCATAAACATTTGCCATGACTACCATTGATAAATGTATTCCAGAGACTTGTTCTTGTCCTGCTTATATTAACTCACATTTTCCGTTTGGCTCTATTTAAATCCATGTTTCTCCTTGCACTTCATGCATTTTTGTGGTTAGGGAAAATGACAGAAAACCTGGTTGTGGAAACCCAAATATAGTTTTCTTATATTTAGATCAATGCCACTGGTTTAATAGTCGAGTTTACACATTACAAACACTCCAAGGGTACCCCTTCTGCCTAAGTGTCATGCCCCAAAAATTATAATACCAATGCCCTGTCCATAGGCTGTGTCACTGTAACTTCTGGGATGGCATTGGTACCACTCACTCTTTCTTACATCGGGGGGGGGGGGGCTTTGTCTTTCCCATAACTAGATGCATTTTGCTCATGCTATGTGGTTCTCATCCTCTTTTATTCAAAAACTCCTACTTTTAAGATTAGGGCAGTATCAGGGTGCTGAGCATTGTCTATCTGACGGTACTATTTGAGTCTTGGGTAGTTGCCAGCCCTATCCGTTTTGGAAATATATCTGACAGAGCAATAAAATTTCAGGTGTGTAATTTTGTGCTGACTACAGGTCATTTTGTATACCACAATAGCACCTTCTACTCCCTGGCTCTGCTTTTCAGTTTTCTTCTTTCAGGTATTGTGGATGCACAGACTGGTACCACCGGCCTTATCTTGGACACTGCACTTCATATGGTTTCATTGGAGAGCACTTTATTTCATATGAGTTCATGCAAGACATGACCATCTTACCACATGTCATTTTTCCACTGATGTTTTGTGACGGAAATAAAAACTTTATTTTTTATTAGTGTGAGCACAGCTTGACAGTCTCGTGGGTACACAGATACAGCTGTCCATATCTTAAGGCACTGCTCTTCATATAGGTTTATTGGAGAGCACTTCATATGGAATTCAGTGAAGGCATGACCATCTTACAACTCATCATTCTTCTGCTGTCGTTCAGTGGTATGGAATACAAACATTTCTGGATATTATGTGCCATTTTCACAAATTATGGAGAACTTAGAGAGACAAGAAATAGAATTTGGTGAACTGTGACAATTCTGCACCTGCATTTGGTGTGAAGGACCATCTAATTAGGTCTTTAGATTTCACCCTAACCATCTACTCAGCAACAGTTGTGTACATACATTTAGTATCATATGCTTTGGACACCAGTCCTTCCAAATGGATTTTTACGTTACATACTAGTATCCTCTTTGGGGCTCTCATTTGATATTTTTAATATTAAATTCACTTTGGCATTTTTTCCATTCGGATTCTCATAAGCTATACTAATAATGTTAAGGTCATGTCCATTAAATACATTTTTTTACAGTTATGAATAGGAAAAATATAAGAATATATGCTTCATGCTAGGATCAGCCTAGCTCTACTCAAATCAGGGATCAACTCAGAATACACTGTTATGTGTGGATCAGCCTAGCATAGATTTAATTAAGATGGGATCAGCCCAGAATACATTAGCATGCTGGAATCAGCCTAGCATGTAGTCTACTTAAGCTGGGATCAGCCCAGAATACATCTGAATGCTGGGATCAGCCAAGCACAAATTTTATTTGAGCTGGGATCAGCTAGCACCAAATTTACTTGATCTGGAATCAGCTTATCACCAATTTTAAATCAGTCTTTTACATTCTGCTTGAGTTTGGATCAGCTCAGAATACACAGTAATGCTTGATTCTGCCTAGTACCAATTGGTAATTAGTCTTTTAAATTGAGCTGGGATTCTGCCTAGCACCAATTCTACTTGAGCTGGGATTAGCCCAGAATACACAGTAATGCTGGAATCAACCTAGCACCAATTGGGAATCAGTCTTTGACAGTGAGCTGCGATCAGCCTAGCACCAATTTTGCTTGAGCTGGGATCAACCCAAAATACACATTAATGCTGGGATCAGCCTAGCACTAATTGGGAATCATTCTTTTGCATTTGGGGCCTCGAGTAGTCAAGTGGTCTAAAGCATTCACTGTTACAGATCACTGTTGTCTCATATATGTCTGGCTTAAAGAAGACCTTTTTAATTGCATGATTCTTATTTAATTAGGAAAATATGAGACAACATGACTGATTGCCTTCACAGTTTGGATGTAGGATGGTGAATATGGGTATATTATTTTTTTTAATGTAAACATTTTGCAAGAAAATTGTTGATTTAATGAGCAGTGTAGGATTCTTATCACATCTTTCTGATAAAGACCCCATACCTAACACAATTTTTTTTCAAAATACATGTATTGCCTGATTTGCTTTTAATGTAGCTTTGTTCAATTATTTGACCACATCTTTAAACATATTTACAGGGTATATCATAGGAGAGATACTGTGTTAAAATTTTTACATGTATGACATATTTGTCAACATACCATATATAGTTACAAGTCTGACTCCAAACTACACACACCCAGATCTGCTGTCGCATAATGTGCCACTTGATCTGGGTTTGTGCAGTTTGATAGGAGTAATAAATAGAACAAACATATTAGACCCTAATCTGCTGGTATATTATGCAATGGCAGATCAGGGTCTATATCGTGGGCAGTTTGGTCCAACGTATAAGCGAATTCATATGGTATGTGATATTAATTAGCTAATACTACTCATGTCTTCCTGGTGATCTTGACAACTCATGTCCACCCAGTGATCTTGTGAAGCTAATGTTGGGTATGACAGAAAATTTGCTTCGGTTGTTTTCTGTGAATTATTAATAAATTAATGTACAATATCACTTTTTCCATATTTTTGTTGTAGGTTCGTGATGACATGGAATCTTTACAGCAAGAGCTGGAGTGTTCTTCAACTGTATTGTCAGCAGCTGCTCAAATTTTTTCCAACTGCCTCCAGAAGGCAGCACTTCATAGCTTCCATGGAGATGGGGATCACATGACTGATGAATATGGCCATCTTCATATAAACCAAGGTGGTCATCATGGCAAGCATTGTTGCTGCCGACTCCATGCAAAGGTTGATGACATTCATATTCAGTATGTTTACCTAAAAGAGAAATTAGACTTGCCGTTCTCATTTACAAAAGTGGATAATCAAGAAATATTGGGTATCGTCAAGTCAAGAGGCATGGTCCTGGATAATTTTTCATCTTGCCTTAACGCTTTAAAGACAGCCGTTTTAACTGCCTGCACGGTGCTAAAAATTGGACAGTATATTCATGATGCCAATTAGGCAAAAAGAAACAACTTCTTTAGCAGACCCGTACATATCGGAAATGGGCCCCGCGTGGCCGAGTCGTCTAAAGTGATCTTCGTTATGGATCACTTCCATCTCACCTGTCTGCTTGGGTTAGAGTCTAAGATTTGGCAAATGTGGATATGTGAGAAAGCTTGCCAGTAGCTTTTCGTGGGTTTGTGGTTCTTTCCATGGATTTTCGGGTTTTTTCACCATTAATACTGGCTGCCATGTATAGCCTATCATGTGCTGAAAAATGGCGTTAAGCCCCACAACAACAACAACAACAACAACAAACACAACATATCGATAAAAATTAATTATGCTGCATGAATTTGTAATTTAGTTAGATTTATCTTCCCTTAATAATTCACATTTAAATTAATGATATTTGTTAAATTGTTTGTAATTTACTTTTCTTTGCATTTAGCTTTTTAAAAGATTGATGTTGATTCTTTTCATTGAAGTGATCAGACTGTCAGTGGAATATTTATGACATTTTTGTCAACACAAAACAGCACTGTTGCAATGCGTGATGGATGTATTCTTCAATGTTGCACCTGGGATAGCAAGGGTAGAGACCCTGGGTTCCCCTGTCCTCCAGAGCGGGAGGGGCATGCAAAGGGACAAAGAAAATGCTAGAGCCAATAATACTTGATGCAATAATAGTAGTAAAATTTAAAAAAACAAAATCTTATTTGATGTAACACTTTTGCCACCATGACTTTACTACTTTTCCTTTGATGTTTACATTGTTTTATTGTGTTATTAAGAACTCAAGTAATCCATGCTAATGTGACAAATTTGAATACCTGATTCACTTGGAAAGAATTACACAATGGAATTTTTCTCTTAATTCTTGCTCTTAACTTTAGTTTTCACTCATTATCTACAAGTGTTTGTTATAATAATTCATATATTTACTGATATTTTTTTCAATCTATTTTCACAAAATAAATTCAGTTACTTTTATCATTAATTTATCCAGAAAATTTTTTACACAATCAGCTGTCAGTGACTTTGTTTCTAGCACTTGGCAAATTCCATCAAACCTTGAATATTTCAGTAGGCAGATATGTCATTTTAAAACAGAAATTTGTTGCCTTCTTAAAGGTGTCATAAATTTTGGTGATTTTAGTCCTTTTTAGCACCAAAAAAGACAGAAAATAATGTGTAAATAAGAGAAATGTATGGATTTCATGACAGAAAACCATCCCTAGGGGTGCTCAATAGTGAATATTTGGAGGGACATGGGACAAAATAAGTGGGAAGCCCACAATCCCACATTAAAGGTGCAACACTATTGCATGTATTGAAGGAATTCTTACATTGAGCATGCACAATGGCTGTATAGCATCACACCATTATAATCGATTATGATGATACGAGTCCGACTACAAGCTGCACATAACATGCTGACTGATCTGGGTATGTGCAGTTTGTTAGTAAGAACAAGCAACGTAGACCCTGATCTTCTGTTGCATTATGGGTCTATGTCATTTGCAATTGGATTTGATTTATAAGCAAGTTTACACGGTAAGTGTACTAATGAAAAGGTCCAATGGACATGTCATTTTCTTGTTATATTATGTCACTATGTGAACTGAATGATTTTATCAATAATATTTTTGTACAAAAGCATTGTTTATGTAAATATTCCAGTTTTAAAAGATCATTTGAAGTATATACAAATTACACAATGTATATTTCAGATATACTTTTGTTCTTCTGTCTTAGAATTGCTTTGATTCAAGATAAAAGTATATAAATCAATTGAAAACCAGTTTGTTGCAGGTTTTATGACATTGAAAACATAGACATATACACTTTGTAACTTTAAGGTTGTTAACAGAAAGTAGTTGTATACAGAAATGAATGAAATAATGTTCATTGCTGGTATAGGTGAAGTTATTTTACAGTATACTGTACAATGTTCTCAGGTGAGGCTTTTAGACATGTTGTTTTGACACAGAAAACTGCCTTTACTGTCAGATTAAGGTGGGTTGTAATTTTCTTCTACTAAACTAATTGATTAAATTGACTTCTGTGATCAGTTCTATCTGGTGAAATTTGGACAAGATTCTGATCCACATCTTGGTACTGACACAACTTTCAGCATACTTTTGTTCAGTCTGTATTGAATATTTTCTTTTAATTTATCCCAGGCATGATGACCTTCAAATTTTATTTCTTTTTTCAAAAATATATTTCATTCAGTTTATATATGCACAACGTTTAAACATGAGGCCCAAGTGGACCCAATAATGCTTATCTGGGAAGAAAACTTGCAGATTTACACAGTAAGATCCTAAGGGAGCTGTCGTGGTTCAGTGATTATGACCAGAAGAAAGTACTAGGTTCAGTTCACTACAGATCAGTGTGTGGATCTTAAATTATCATAATGATGCTCCTCTCTGATCTGAATGGTATATGCTTACATATCAAAACTAATCAAGATCTCATCAGAAATGTGGCTTCTAGAGAGTTAACAATTTCAGTCAATCAGACGCAAGTTTATTGCAATAATGTGTGAATTTTGCTCATACTCCGGATCATTTCAAATACCTTACAATCGAAATGAAATCAAATCTGATCAGAAATATTTCCTCTATAGTGTTTCATAGGATAAACCAATCTGATGCAAGATTGCATAGCTGCCAACCCTCATAATTTTGGCATGAATTTCACTTTTTCAATGATTCACGGGTTCACACTGCATGCAAAGAAATTCACGAATTCCCCAATTCTCAATTATTTTAAATCTTTAATAAAATAAACGATTTCCCATTAGGTTCTAGTTGTGATGTCAGCAGTTGCCAAAATGGTCCGGAATTGCTGGTTGCGATATTCATAGAACTGTAGTTGATTGAATCAGTTGGCGTGGTAGCAAGCATTTTAGCCTATTTTATTCTCTATGTGAAAGAGTAGTTTTACAAATGCTTTTGAGAGAAACTGGGGCCTAATCAGAATTTTGCTCTGTGCATGTGCTGCCAACTGATTTGAATTGCCGTTTGGCATCAATGTTGAAAATGTCTTCACACCAAGGAAAAAGAAATGTATTGCACAAAAAGTGAAGTTTAGTTTGGAATATACCAAAAATTGGCCCTGCATTCAGCCATCAAACACTGATATACATCATGCTTTTTGCACACAGTGTGCCACAAATCTTAGCATGTGCATAGTGGCAGAGAAGCACATTGATAGGAAAAAGCACATAGAGGTTGGGAAAATTAAGAACTCCTGCAGATTTCAGCTCTGGAATATTCTAAGCCATCAATGGAAGACCTGCAAGCTACCAATGCTGAAACACTGCAAGTTTTCTTGTTGAACACAATCAACATTTATCAGCTGCAAGCTAAACATTTGTTCCAACAAATATTCACAGACTCAAAGATTGCTTCATGAATTCATGTCAAAATTCACTAATTGTTATCCCTATTTTCACTAATTGCGGCCTGGAGGGTTGGCAGCGATGGATTACCTCTGTAGTATGTTTGGATGTCTAATAATCAATTTTGTCAGATATCTCGATGACATATGCTGATGATACAAGTATACTTACCATATTTGCCTGCCTTGGTGTGATCTTTGGCAAGATACTTTATCTCATCACAACCACCACCGCTACTACCCTTTTCTAGCAATGAATTCAGTAGACTTCTGCAATAATGCTTAAGCTCAGGGGTCTCTAATGTGCACACTATGAGATGCATTGACCCATGGAGTTATTTCCTTCAGCCCACTATGACTACCAGAGTTTTGTAAAATTATTAATAATGTAAATGTTTTCTTCACTGCCAGCCAGTTTTGACGAAAATTAAGTTGTTACATTGTTTACTTCATGTTTCCAACATATCAGCAGGTTACCTATTACATTAGCTGCTCGTGAGTTTGAGTCTAAGATTCGACGAAATGTGAGAAAGCTTGCCAGTAGCTTCTCATGGGTCGATGGTTCTTTCCTGGGATTTCCCGGTTTCTTTCTCCACTATTAATACTGGCCGCCATGTATAGCCTATCGTGTGCTGAAAAATGGTGTTAAGCCCAACAACAACAACAACAACAACAACATTAGCTGCTTCTGCTGCTTGAAGAAGGTTTTGGTCCCCTGTAATTGTCTTCCTGTGGCCCTCATGGTGATTCGAGTTTGAGACCCCCCCCTGCATTAAAAACATTGCAGTAATTCTCTCAATCTATCTATTCTCTTACAGATTAATCCTGTATTTTGTATGGAGCATTTTTGAGTCAGATTAAGATAGTGTAATAAAGTCTAATTAATTTGACCTTTAGTTCTTGTAAAAACACCAGTTGATGCTTTTAGTTTGAAGTTTAACCAAGAATGAAGAGAACTGACAGAGTTAGAGTAATAAATTACTACTGTATATGCAGGTTGCTTTACCTAATGAAAAGGTGGCAAGTAATTTAAATTACAATTGTGGATTACCTCATACTTTATCTGAATGCATGAAAACTTTTTTCAAGATAATGGTAGGTGATAAAAATAATGAAAATCTGATGTAATTGTTTGATTGATTTGCTGTTTCATCTTTATGCAGTTTGGTATTATAATAAATGCTATTATACTCTACCATGAAAAGCTCTGCTAGTGTTTTATCATTTTCGATCTGTATCCTTCATTTCTCATTAAATTTTGGGGATGTTTCTTTTAATACACACTGCATCACAAAAATTAATATGCGCAAACTCGATATGTACAGGATGAAAGAGGAAGATCAGAAATAAAGCACAAAAAAAGTGTTGTAGATATTTGTTTGTTAGTGGAGTCCAACTGCAAGCATCATAGACCCTGAGCTACCATTACATAATGATTAATTCAAACTGCACAGACCCAGACCTGCTGGTGCATTATGAGATGGCAGCTCAGAGCCTGTGTTCTACTGATTATTCCTAACAAACACATACCCAGGCCTACTGGGGCATTATGAGATGGCAGATTAGAGCATGTGTTTGTTCTAATGATTAAACCACTCTGGTGGCCTAGTGGTTAGAGCGTCCGCCTCGAATGCGGGAGGTCGTAGGTTCGATCCCCGGTCGAGTCATACCAAAGACTTACAAAAATGATACTAACAGCTGCCTCACTTGATGCTCAGCATTAAGAGGTTAGTGTTAGGACTGGTCGGCCTGGATAATTTGACTAGGTGGGACATCATGCTACATGTCCGGCATGATGTCCCAGTGCTGGACATCACTATAAACTGCCACACTGCAGACATTGTAGCGATATGACTGAAAAATTGTTAAAGCTACGTTAAAAATTATAAAAACCACACCTGTTCTAATGATTACTCCAAACATCTACAAATTTGTGGTTATAATAAAATTAATGTTACTTTTGTTTACATGTGAACAAAATTTAATCGTATTTGTTGAGTACAGAATTAAATTGAAAGTTCCTCCCATTACATAATTTTATCCAGTTAAATATATCCATTTTTACTCAGTCCAGAGTGATTCGAGAGCAGCAGCAAACTGGTGCAAATAAAGCCTCCCAGTCTACCTGCCTGTGGCAATTGTGAACATTAGACTCATTGCCTGATTTTATCCCTTAGATAGAAACTTGGAGATTTAACATTTTCAAGCTTAGAGAATCAAGAGAATATTTTTAAGCTACAGGAAGACATCCTAAAACAAAAATTGAAAACAATTCTCATGATGGAAGTCAATACAATGGTAATGTACTTGTCAGATTATTTGTGAAAATTTTGATAATGGACATGTTTGTGGAACTTTTGGAGAAGTATCAAATTTTGTACTATGTCACCATAAGCAAAACCAATGTTTTAATTTTGTAACTTATTTATATATTCAAAAGTTTTTTTTAAAAAAACAGAAGAAAATTGAACATTAGTAAAGATAATATATCAAAATAACAACAATGCTCTTGTCCATAAAAATTGTTCAGGTCCTTAAAGGTATGGTAAAATAAATGAAAAGTTTAAAATTTTAAAAATTTCATTGAGAGCAATTTCAACAGAAATATGCAGAAGCAGGTTTCATTTATAAACAAAATCTACTTATGCTGTATGTATGGAAATTGACTTGGACAGGACCTCTTGACATATTTTTCCTTAAAATTTGCCTTATTATAATTTTTTTAATATTTTAAATAATAATTTAACAATAATATACTGAAGAAAACTTGAGAACATGAAAGTGGATGGCAACTGATGGAAAATTATAAACTGTCTTAAACTATACAATTCTGTAAATCAAGAATAATCAAATTATGTTCTTTGTATTTTTTCTATTATCTTTTCTGTCTGTCTTTTCGTTTCCCACAATTAAAATGAAAGTAAAATAAATATCAAATCTACCCAACCATGAGGGGACAATGGACATCCTTCACTTTCCACAGTTAAATATCCAAGTAGTGTTGTTTTGTGCTTGTTCACTGACTCAGAACAACTGTAACCCTGCTATCTGGATTTGAGTGTGATGTCAATATCTTTTTAGTCATTTTCCTATTCACTTTTTATGAAAATTTAAACATCTATCAGTTTAATGGGCTTTCTGGTACCAGCGCTACAATGAAGATATTAGTTTGGCTATTATTAATGCATGAAGAAGTTTAACACTTATCATCATTATAGGTTTAGTGGCTTCATCATCATCATCATCATCATCATTATCATCATCATCAATCCCTTAACCTAAGAGGTCATTGGGGCATCACAGTTGACTTTGCAACCAATTTTCCATCTTTCCCTGTTCTCTACTGCCTTTTGGGAATCTCCAAATCCAATGCCTGTCCACTCCTCAATGTTGTCTTCCCACCTCTCTGTTTAACTTCTCTTCTGCACCATAGCACTGTTTCTTTCAAGATTGTTTTTGTCTGTCCAGATGATCTTGAGATATGACTGTACCACTTCAGTTTACAGTGGTCAAGAGTTCTTTGTAGGATCTGATGGCTTGTGGACTTTTTCATTGTATATATGTTCAATGTATGAGATGCCCAACATCTTGCAATAGCGTCTCATTTATGTACAGAAAGAAAGATATAACAATCTGGTGTATCAACCTTAGTTTGGAACCACAAGCAATGCTGGCATCTTTCCATATTGATCTCAACCTTGTTATTGCGACTGTTGTCTGGGCAATCCTACAAAGTAGTTATGGTTTGGAGCCCTCATGCTTGATAATTGATCCCAAGTACTCAAAGCTTGCAACTCTTTCCAGCTTCTGTCCACTGACATTTATTTCTACAATGTTTCCATTGGTTTCGTTTGTCAACAGTTTGGTTTTTTTTGGCACTAATCTCCATACCGTAAGCTGTGGAGGTTGTGTCGAGGTGCTCAACCAAGTCAGCCAGTTCTTTTTCATCTACTAAACCGTCAATATTATCTATGAAACGATGGTTGGTAATTGTTCTTCCTCCAATTCTGACTGTGGTCATGCAAAGCATCCTCCATGATCCTTTCCAGGAAAATGTTGAAGAGTGAGCCCCCAATGTGCACACCCTTTCCTTGGACCCAGCCAAGTGAATTAATACCCCTCCCCATTTTAAGCCTAGTGGGTATGGTACTATTTCTGACAGCTGTTTTAAGGGTTATCTGGACACCATATTGAATTGTATCACATCACAAGCACATGTATTTATAATTATAGATAGGTTTACATATAAGTTACTTGATTTTTTTTTTAATACTATTTCACGATGTAAGGATTTACATTCTCTGAGTAATGATGGCAAGCCTTGTTTAAAAAGTTTGTTGTTATCTGAACCTGCTTTAAATAGGTTACCAGATTTACTTCTCCTACACTTGCCGTTTCAAGAAAATATTTATTTCCATGCATAAAAAGCTAAATAAAGATCTTTTAAATTTTTTCATAAGTTAATACTTGCCAATCTAATTTACCAATTACCATTCCATTTATAACTTGGTTAAATTCAATAGCATTTGTACATATTGGGTATACTCATCCAAAGCATGTAGAAATTAATGAAATCAAATAAGAGATGAGTATAAAGTTAGTAAGTCCTGTCCAAAGTTAATACATTTAAAGGTGATTTTTTTTTTATAAAACAAAATTGTTAGTTTGGAATTATTAATTTTCTTGTCTTTTCTTTGTAATCTGATTCTTCTAAGTAATAGATGGGTTTGTTGGCTTATTAGTGTTTGCTGGAGAATACATATGACGATACTTAAGTCCATTTTTCAAATTTATTTAATAATTGATACACATGAAACTTAATGGAATGCAAGAAAAATATACTAAATCCGGTATGTTTCTCAGTGGTAAAAGCAATGTTAATTTGCTGATTTGGTACATTGGGGGTGGGGCAGAGTCATTATAAACATTTTCCTTGAGCATCTTTGACATCACATAAATGTTAATGGCTGTTCTCTGCACTGATTACCATTTGAATAACCCTACTCCTGCACATTGTTCAATCTATTATTAACTTTCCTCAAATCTTAAAAGAAACCCCAACTCCATAATCCATGTAAAACAGCTTTGGTGTCGACCTGATTTTCAAACAGAACTGACCATTAACCAGTGCACACAGAACAATACCCCCTTACTCATTTACATAGTACATCATATAAAATCACTGTTCTAGGTTGACATGTACCCAATGTGAATTAGTGTTGTTATTTTAGTGCATGCTGACAATTTCATCACCAGTTGTTGAAAAAATGTTCATGTTATAAAGATATATACATGTAGTGGCATTCAGATGATGGAGATAAAAGCAATATTTTGTATGATGTACTTTTTAATAATATTAAAATTATTCTAATCAGATTGAGCTGCCAGTGTCTACGAATTAACATAATTTTCACATCTGACCTTTGATGTTGATGGTGTCAATCATTGGTCAATATGTATAGGCACGTTAAATGTAGAAACTTTGGCAGTCTATTTTAATAACATTACAAGAATTAGATGTTGGGTTTCTTTCAATGTTCACTACTTTCTGAAGAAACATGTGGAATAATTTACTGTAATTATAACTTGAAATTAATTAATTTACACAACTGTAATGCAGATGTATCAAACCTTCAGAAACTTGGGTCTATGAATAAATTAATGATGAACAATTAAGCAGTGAATTTAACATATATAATCTGAACAAGTTTGCCCTTTATTGGGCTTGTTTATGCTGAGCTGGTGTACTGAATTTACTATTTTTTATTGCCCCAGCTATGCTATGATATCATTGTATACACCATTCACAAAAATGAAAAATAAACAACTAGCTGTAACCCCTATGTAAGTAATTTACACAGCATTAAAGCCTTAGATTTAGCAAGTAAACATGCATTGAATACATCTATTTCATCTACATATGTCAAAAGCTTTTAGGAGAGAGAGAACCATGTGATATTTGCATTTTATATTGTGTAATCTTGTAAAATAATGTAAAATATAAAAATAAACTTAATGGAATCATGATCAGGTTAATAAATGTAAATAAATTGCATGTACAGTGTCTCTGTTTTTGCAGAAAAACAAACAAATATCTACTCCTAAGAAAATTGTTATTGATCACCTCGTGTTCAAATGCTTGCAAATTAGTATATTTTAAAGTGTGTTTTTCAAATGATGTATACAGCAAGGCACAAATAGTACTACATCACAAAATGATTCTAGAAAAGTTCAGGCATCCAAACAGACAACTATCTCTTGTTCCAATTTATTATATAAACATGTTATTAAGTGTATAATGACCAGATGTCCAAACTATTGTAAATTCAGTTTATTTTCTTAGATATGTACTCATCCTAAATCTACTTGTCTGTAATGTACTCATCCCTAATACACTTATCGCAGTGTAGATAGTCTTTTCTCTTCTGACCGCACAGTGACCATACGAATTCTATTCAAAAGCAGCCACATGGCAGCTTTACTAATGTGATGTTTTCACAGACGTGATGATTGTGTATTCAAATACCCATAATGCAATGCATGCATACTTTGTGCCGCCATTTTGAGTCTCTAATAAACTTTTACCACCAGTCATTACATATTCAAGATACTAATCTAATTTAATTATCAATAAGGATATTTACTTAATCCAAATGATAAATAGATTACTTTAAATTATGTGTCCCAATAACACAAAAATAAAAATAAAACTAAGTTCTAAGGTTTTTGTTGAATGACAGAAAAGTAAAGTTAAACCATAATCATGCATTTTGCTATCAGATAAAAATGCAGGGTTATTTTTACAAACAATTGTCTATTTTTAAAAATATTTTGTGTGATGTATTTAAGCTTGTCACCTTGAAAGAGTATTTTCAGACAATGATGTTTGGCATACAATGACAGTTACTGAAATAAAATTTCATAGCATGTGTCTTGTGCCAGAACTGTTATGCATAAATACTTTTCACAAAAACGTGCTTGTGCCAAAGACAGCTGACAAATCAGTTTTAATAAGTACGGTTAAATGTTGCGTTTGTGGTGGAGATGATGAACGTAGGATGATACTGAATGCAAGCGATAACTGGTCAAAGAAGCTTCATCTTAAGAGAATTAAAATGAAACATTTGCCTGACGGAGCATGACTTTCTATCAAATGTCAAAACCAATTATTATAGAAATATAAAATTATATATTAACAATTGGCTTTTTTAACTTGAACTATAAACAAATTATTGATTTCAGACCATGTAAATTGAAAATCATTACATGTTTCTGTTTGTGTATCCATTTGTTTCACAGGTGCTCATATCGTTGCTTACAATTCACCTGTCATACATGTACAATATAACAAGTACAAGCTTGTAGTTATTGTATGGTACATGTGAGCTTTGTAATTGTAAGAAACGATATGAGCCCCTGTAATTTGTTAATGTGCCTGTTTACTGATGGATCTGTTTGTTTATGAAAGAAAAACAAAGATGGTTGAAAGTTTAATGTTTTACTTGATGAAAAAGGGGGAGAAAAAAAAAACCAATGCAGTTGACATGCGCAATAGAACGTGATGCATTGTTATATCCTTGCACACAAAATGAGACGTGTCTTCATAATTATATGGTAAGAACAGTGTTGCTAGGGGCTGGCTTTGCAAGGCTAGAGGATCAAAATGGCTGATATGGAAGTACACACGTTTGTGACATCACGTGAAAACAACGGATAGACACTTCAAAAAGTGAAATATGGACTGCATTGCACAGGGTGTACACTTAGTGGCAATTGACTAAATGGCCAAATAAAAAAATAATTTCCTGTGAAAGAAATTATGCTTCTGATGAGATCATGTTTTTAGCCATCAAAACAACATGAATATCTAAAGCAACAAAATCGTTGGAAAAACTGGATTTTTACTGAGCATTTCTGCTTCTGTTACAGCCAAGTGAGCTCAAAATTCTTGGATTTAATGTAATTAAATATTTGAATAATTAATAATATTTATATTGATAATTAATGAAATCAAATTAAATGATTAATGTGAAAACAATTTCTCATATATAGAAACTTTTTTTTCGCACAAATACGTATAACACTATTTCATGAGTTGTACAAACTATCCTACCTAATTTGAAGTTTAGGCTCGTTGATAACTATACAGTTCTTAGTTTTCCTGGACCCGTATCGGATGTTTTATGTAGAAAAGTTGCTACCAGTATTATCTTGAATTTTCTATTGGTTCCTTATGTCCATCATTTACTACTGCGTTTTCATTCGGCTTCATAATTAAAGCAAAACACACAGAGAAACCCCTTCTAAATTGATATTTATTTGGTTTAAATGGGAATAGAGTCAAATCATGCTATTTCAATTTGGAGATAACATTAACATATACATCTGTATGAATGACTCGTTACAAAAAATGTGTGGGAAATGGAATTCACGACGACTTTACAAGTTTCATTATGCCCTCTGCTGCACAGCATCCGAATCTGAAGATGAATTAATTGACTCCTCAATAACTTGTTATGGATTGTATTTGGGATATCCAAAACCGAGAGACGGACATGTTATTCTCAAACTGAACACCCTTGCCCTTATTTGAACCAAAAATCCACATAAGAAACACTGATACAACATAACAAGAGTACTGTCAGTGGCACCTGACAATAGTCCGCTATGCAGGAACTTGACCTAGTATGCAGAAAGAACTATTTTTTTATTATATGTGTCACGACCATAATTTCAGCCCTTTAGATCCCAAAATCTAGAGGTGTTTTTATTACCCTATAGTGCACAAATTCACCGAATTTGGTAAAGGAACTTACGATAGAATAAACTTTATTTAACAAAACCCATTTTTTTTCTTTTGAGATATTAGATGAACTCGAATCATTGTAAAGAACGGAAACTAGCAACAGATGGATGAACAGACATTACAAAATATTGTGGGCAATCTTTTGATGATAATGTTGAATAATTTCCACAGACTAAACACAAGTAAATACCATATAATTGATAAACATCAATGACCAATGTTCAGGCATTTAACATAGCAATGGTAAAACATTATTTCACCAAACATTCTTATTTCCAAATATATACGCATTACAATTGTGGCAGAGTTTCAAGAAGTAATTCTCCACAACTAAATACATAACTTTGGGCATTTTTTCATGAAATATGTACTTGTTGGAGAAAATCAAAATTATAAATAAAGGGACTGACTCTCTTCTTCCAGATGTCAGTAAAAAGACCGTTTCTTCTTTTTTTTTTTTCTTTTTTTTTTCTAAGTTGACATTTTCTCATACGTTCATGAAAAAATACGATAATTAGATGAGTAACATTTGGTCTATTCTGAATATAAGATTGGCAACATTTTCAATTTGGAACAACTAGGCACCATAAGGACCCTTTCGGTGAAAACTCATGTTGATGTGATCATCCATCCTGAAGGAGTAGCCATAACAGGATCCAGCCAGTGTCATCTACCAATTGTTTCCATGAGCAAAGCACTTTGCTCTCATTGTATCATTACTAAATTACATTCGTTAGTTCATTCGTAAAACAACAAACCAAACCCAATACATGCTGATATGACAATTTATTCAGTAGGAGTAGTGAGGAGATTTTCAAGCTGGCAGCTGTAGTTCACATATCGGAAGCTTAAAGGACAACTTGATCTTGATATCTAAATTCTGTGGAGTTGCGATTACAAGGTTGTCGCCATTTTACCATTTTTATGTCTATCTTTTCTATTTAGTTCGTACCCACGTCCTCTTCATTTTTCGCTGCCCATCTTTTTATAAATTGTTATAGACTTGTTATCAGCTGATGGAATCGTCCATTCTTTTACCAAGTCGGTATTTATCAGGAAATGGTATTGTAGTCAGCTGATGGAATCGTCCATTCTTTTACCAAGTCGGTATTTATCAGGAAATGGTATTGTAGTCAGCTGATGGAATCGTCCATTCTTTTACCAAGTCGGTATTTATCAGGAAATGGTATTGTAGTCAGCTGATGGAATCGTCCATTCTTTTACCACTTCGGTATTTATCAGGTAATGGTATTGTAGTAAGATGAGTTTCATATTTGAAAGTGTATCTAAAACTTGTATATCCTGTTCCAAGTTCTGAGAAGCTGTCTAAACTGTGACTGAAAATTTTTTAAAGCTACGTTAAAAATCGAAATCACACACACACACACGTACACACACACACACACACACTAATCTTAAAGGTCACCGGCCACACTCCAACATTTTTCGTTTACATCAGATTTGCATTACATGATAAATATGGTTATAATAACACAAAAAGAACAAAAAATATCAAGTATAAAGAAGAAATAATTTAATTACTCGAAAAAGACGTATACAACGCAGTTACAACCCCTTAGCTACAATTTCCCACCTATAAAGGACGCCAGCAGGAAACGACGTACATTTATCCCCACAAGACGAAGTACATGCTTGTTATAGAAAAATAAAACATTATAAACCGTGGATAGGGAACATTTAAATGAAACTACTGAAAACTAATTTACTGTTCAGCCTTATATCGAAATGCGTGTCGCTTTCAAAACTGTTCCATTGTTTCAATTTATTTTTAAAAATCCCGTCAATATTGGTAAAAAGGAATGAATGTTGGCTTCTCTATGTCGGCTGACTTTATTTTTATAAAAAAAAAAAAAAAAAGAAATTCGGCACACTTAAAAGAATTCAACGGAACCAAACTTCTTTATGTCGGTCGACTCCATTAGAAAATTCGGCACACTTAAAAGATGCCAAAGTCAGTTTTCGGGGTTATTTGCTTTGTAATAAAATAACCTTTGTATTTGATATCCTGTCGGAAAGTTTAAGGAAAGAGTTTACATATTGTGTTTATCCATCACCTGAGCTTCTGTTTGTTTCCTAGATGTGATCATAATTTATGTTGCTGGGCAAATAGTATACACAACAATAACGTGCTTTAATAGCACTTTTGTAACCCATGCTAGCGAAAAGAGCATTATTTGCACTCGCAGTTGATGAATTTTAAAATAATGATTTTTATTTGCGAGATACCGTCCCATAGTTAACATGGATACATTACAATCTTTGTCAGTTTGCACCTTGTAACGTCATGCGTGAATGTTGTCTTTAAGCACTCGAGTGATATTTTCGTCTCTTTTGTGATTTTGTTATTTGACATAAGCAATACACACTTCAGTAAGGATGCATACGCAAACAAGCATCTATTGCATACACGGAGTTCGTTGGCATACTTTTTTAAAAAAATTTAAAATTGAAAAAAAAAAGGAATAAATGCTAAAAATGCAAGGTTAGTTTCTTTCATTTTATTTTCAAATAAGTGTATGTTTATCATTTTTTGTGCTTTGCAAAGATGCCATAAATTCAACACAAAATTAGTTTCTTTCTTATTTGTATGGAGTAATGGAACAAATACGATTGACGATATTGACTAGTAATAACAAACTTTTAATTTACGCGCGCATATACTAAGATAACTTGAAAAATTAAAACATACAATAAAATTAACTGGTAAGAGCTTCATATTGCAGCAACATTGACAAAATGCTCAACATTACTCTCTCTCTCTCTCTCTCTCTCTCTCTCTCTCTCTCTCTCTCTCTCTCTCTCTCTCTCTCTCTCTCTCTCTCTCTCTCTCTCTCTCTCTCTCGTGTTACTGAGTGTTATATGCGGCAATATTACAACGTTAAACCTAAAATTAAGTATATTTGTTTTAATATCTCATGTACACTACCCGTAGAAAAATGCATACATATTCTGTAGACTACTTCAATTGAGAATGTCTTTGTACAGATGCATATATTTTTTAGCCAAAAAATGTATATGAATATTTTAATTAGAACGAGCTTGTGTTTTCTCTCATATATATGTAAGTTGCAAAGTATGATTATTTTCTCTGAAAGAATATCAATTTCGTTTATATTTAGTTTTTTTCTCTTAAGACTATTCCTAAAACTTATCTTACATAGATTCTACTTGTTGTTTTAATGAAAGGAAATTGTTTAAACTATTGTTAAGTTGAGCCGAATTCTCTTTCGAGTTGGGCCAAATTGACTATAGTCCAGCATTATTGATACAACTTTCCCATCCCCTCACCCAATTCTATTTCACAGCGGGAATTCACTTTTTTCTGGTAAACAGGTTTTTTAGGGGAAAAAAATAATTTTCCCCATCAACACTCTTTTGGTTACATCCATAAGTAACACAGTACATCATATTTGCTGTACAAAAGAACGATCGTAAGATATATCACATAGACATATCTATGTGGAAATTAAATACTTGAATGGCTATGTTGAAAAAAAAGGGATAAATGTACGTCGTAATCCGTGTTTGGCACGCGGAAACTACCGATAGTTTACGGAGATTGCCGAATAAGTTTTTTTCATTTACAAAAGTGGGGTTTTAAGTCTAATTACGCATTTTAATGGTGTGCTTACATAACAAATGCGTTTTGTTTATGACAAAATAATAATACACGTTTGTACAATTTAGGTGGCGTGTGACCTTTAAAGTGTATTTATCAAAGACTGCTTTACGGCACGCATGTGAAATAATTTGTTTCCGTATTGTATAGTTTTGTCTCATTAAATATTTGTGCAGTGTTTCGTTTAACTGTAGCGTTAAAATGAACCATAGGACTAAAATAAGGTGCACTGCATGCTGATGTTTATTGTTGTTTTTGGGGTGGGGTGGGGTGCTTTTTGAATCTGAAGTCCATCCCTAAGCAAAATCATACAAAATAACACATTTATTATCTTGGTTGCTTGCTTACTGGTTTGCCGGTTTTCTTGCTTGGTTGTCATATTTGTCTCCTTTCCCTGATTTTAAACTAAGTACATGTATAGCAATTATCAAACGTAACACGATACTATGAGCTAACCAATCGATTTTGAAGGGGTGCAGTGCAGTGTTAATAATGTTTTGGTATTTAAACGATTTACAGTAAGTGCGGCGATATCATCGACATACAAACCCATCAAAATACTCAGTTTATCTTTGTCTTGGGGTGGATGGGTGTCGTATCCTAACGTGTAAAATATGATTTGGTTTCTTTTCTTTCCTTGTTTCCTCTCCGTCGCTCATTTAACGGGTGAAACTATTTATAATGTACACCTATCATCAGTTCTTTTCACATTCTGTATTTCAATACTCGTGTTATATATATATATATATATATATATATATATATATATATATATATATATATATATATATATATATATATATATATATATATATATATATACAGAGAGAGAGAGAGAGAGAGATTAAATTCATACTCTATGGAGTTTCGAATCCAGGTCCGCGAGTAAATGGCACCCATCGCCTTGTCTGCACGCACCAGCCCATATTCCGTCACGACTAAGCACGCATCACCAAAAAAATGATGGCACTGAGTCGGTGTTATATAAGCTCATGCGTAGCAGACACACTCGCATGACGATCTATTAAACACACACACACACACACAGACAGACAGATTCCTATGAAAGAAATCAAGGTATATATGATTTTTGTATTACAAATAATATATACAAGACAGAACAGACTGTGCTATCCATGGATTCTGTAGTAGAATCTTGATAAAAGTTCTAAACCTGCCGGACTGGAGATCTTACAGGCGATGTGTGTTATAAGCTCTGAATAAATCTGTCTTGGAACTATCATCAATAATACACTCAAGATGTGCTTATATCGAAGTTGTTTTTTTTTTTCATCTTTTGTTTGCTTTTGGAGTTGGGGGTTTTGTGAGGTTTTGAGGGTGTGTGTTGCTTGATTTGTTGTTTGTTTTTGTTTTTTTTTTGTGGCAGGGGTATTTTTGTTTTTGTCTTAAGATAAGGTACAAGAAATAATATTCATAATTATAATACTGGCATTATCCGGAATGCTCTGGATTTGGTATGTAATTTATATTTCGGCACAGAAAAATGGCGGTCCCTTAGATTCTAGTAGACAATCTTCCGACTGTATATATTGTTCCTGCTACGTCACATGACCAATATCACATTAAAGAGCATGTTGTCATTGTAAGAATTTTAATTGCAATCCGCCATTAAAATTATATGTTTAGTACTATAGAAAGAAGGCGTGGACCTAACAAGCCTTGTTTTTCTAATGTATTACCTTGCTAAAAGATCTTAAAGTTGGTTGTACTCAGGTTTTTATTACTCAGAAGATAGCTTATTAACATAATATTTGCGGGAAAACGCCGATACGTGACCGCATCTATATTCCCTTCTTGCTTTCTGAGCTAACAACCATGCCCACATGTTTTTCATCATTTATTTAATACACGATATATACATGTTGATTGGGTGCGATATGTAGCATTGGTTTGGAATCTTTTTGTGCTAAACCAAAAAGCTGAAATAATGCCAAAATGTATATCGTATATTTCGAGGCGGTCACGTGGGTTTCATGCAATTTCGTTATGTGTTCATAAATAGAAAATATATTTTTGATCTGATGTTTAATCGAAATTTGCTTGTAAATATTCATTTACTAAAATAGATTTTTTTATTCGTTCTTACAGTTAATACTCTTATTGTGCACGCTATTCAAACTTCTGGCTCACCATTGAATAATATCTTTCCTAAGTGCCTTTAATTTTGCCACGTTGATACTCAGAGAATATTTTACAAAATTATTCAAGGAGGTAATGAGTTCAGCAACTGGAATAATATTACAGTCAGTGAAGCACAGCTTGATAGAACGATTACTAGTGAAATATCTTAATATCGAACTACCGATTCGCCTTGACAGAAATAAAAGCATAATAACATTTTAAAAATAAATTTTAAATGGGAATTCATTAAATAAAATGTACCGTCATCCGAGATTTGACAAATGACCCATGGAGGAACTTCTCTGTAGAACAATGGAGCGCTGGAGTGTACAAAAGCTGATCCAATGCGGACAACGGCTGGACAAACGCGAAAATTGCAGTTGAAATTACCTATCACCTGTCGAAAAAAAAACATATCTCACGTGTTGAGTGGAAGTGATGGTGTTGAAAGTTCCATTTCATATTTCTAGTTTTGCAAAGTTATCTCTTGAATTACATAGCAGTGACTGATGAAAGTTCCATTTTCTTTGTCGTGTTTTTAATTAATCTGTTTAATTTCACATCAGTGGCTGAAATGTAAATGTTGTATGTCGAGAATTCCAGCACAGCTTCACACGCTGGATCAAAGTTTATTGCGTTGAAGCTTCCATTTTATATGTCGTGTTTTAAAACTTGTGTTTATTGATTTTTTTACAGCCAGAGTTCAAACTTTCATTTTTATGTCGATCTTTAAGATTTTAACTTTCCAATTACTCAGCGGTGGCTGAAATTTCAATGATGTCTAGAATTCCAATTTCACACATTGAATCAAATTGTTTGTGATGAAAGTTCCATTTAATAGGACTTCTTATATTTTCTCTGTTGTTGCTGCACTCGTTGAAGATTCCATTTCCTATGTCAGGAAATCTTCATAAATATGAAAGACGTTGTTTTATGTTTACATCTGTATTTATTATTGCACCTTTTGAGTCTCTTTGATGTTGATTTCATTAAATTTATTTTCTAATGATGTCATGTAATGACTATCTGATTCAAGATGGAGAGAACTAATTGACACTCTCATAAATCATTCCTAAACATGATTTCTAATTACTTTTACTATGTTATTTTAAAGAAAATATATCTTTTTTATTAAATCAAATTATACTTAAGAGAGTGCCAGAAATATCAACTAAAAGAGATGACTTCAATCTCATTGATACCTTCACAATTTTTGCTCAATCTTTATATTCGAGCCCATATGTTACCTGGAAACCTTAGCGTCATGTTCACCACCACCGAAGAAGCGTTGCCTTAAGGTTTTTTTTTTTTTTTTTTATTTGCCTACATTTCCTGAGCTACTGGACGAGTTGTCTTTATACTTGGTTGACTCATTACGAAGCTTAGACCAATCAAGGTCACGCTCATATAGAAAATTTAGTTATTTTTTTTACTTTCATTTGCCTATATCTCCTAAACACCTTGATGGATTTTCTTCAAACAGTGGTTGAATTATTATGAACGTCAGACTAGTAATGCTGCAACATGCTCACGCCACCTTGAGCATTGGGGTCAAGGTCGCATGGTTTACGTCACTGGTTTAATTTTGGTCTCGACGTGTAGGCTCTGGCCTTCTTGTGTTGTGTTCAATTTATGAAGGATTATATGCATCATAAGCTGTTTATTATTATTATTATTATTATTATTATTATTATTATTATTATTATTATTATTATTATTATTATTATTATTTATTAATTAATTAATTAAATAATTAATTAATTGGCAAAAGCAATGAATCAACGACAATTCAGAGCATACAGTGAAGGCATAGCTCCCCCCCTCCACAAAAAAATGAGCATGATGGAACCGGAACGTTTCCTACAGAAAATATTTTTTTAAGTTAGACGCCTAATTATGCCTTGGAACAGCCTAAATGCAGATCATGCCATAAGCTATTCTTCTCGATCCGACAAACTGAATTCATAATAAACTGAGGTGCCCTTTTGATCAAGAGATACACATTTAAAGTGACCTTTTAGGGATACGCTCTTTTTAGACCGTGTTTGAAATACGTATGTGGCACACGGTATTTTTTTTTCTTGCTAAGAAGTGTGCAACAAAGTCTAAATATTTGTCACACGTATACCAGAAAATTACTGATCCTTTTTACAACATTATTTTTTAACCAATACACAGCCAACGGTCGTTTTGATTTTAATATAATATAAACCGGACGTATTCAATAAAAAAAGACCACACAGTTAAGCTAAAAAAGCAACAAGATTGGCTCTTCAAATTATAGTGAATAAATTATCTCTGCAATGACATACAAGAGGGAACTTAAAGGTATGATAGATTCAAAGTGTAACATCTTTTATCAGAATTATATATATTGTCTTCGCTTGAAACACTTAAGGAAGATGGAAGTAACTTTGTTTAAATCTGTCAATATAGTCTATACTTGTACTCTGATTGCAACCAATATTTCGAATCTAATGATTTCTAAAACTGCGTACAGTTGTTATCTGATCTTCCCACTTCTGACGAAAATAAACGAAGCGTCCTTAAACAACAAGTGTTGGAGGACAGAAAATATCAACACACATATTAATTCAACATGTGAAATTTAAAATCTAGACATAGGAAATGGATCTAGCAACTACCGCTGTGTAGCTTCATAGATAACACCTAAAATATCCACATTGAAAAAAAAAAGAACTTTCAGTTCCTCATTGATTGACCTTACGCCATAAGATAGCCTTGAGTAGCGTTGATTAGGGGTGTTAGACTATTTGTGCAATGATCATAGTCCCAAAAACTGTTATAAAGACTTTAGCGGTGCCTAGCAACATTGTTATATACTGAAGATGGGGGATTATAGATAAGTTATGATCTGTACCACGAGTTATTACCGTATGCTGACTGGAACTTTTGTAATTCTCCCATTAAATGAAATGGTCGCTAAAATATCAAATAACATTGAATCAGCATTTCATTCCTCTATATCCCTTTCCCCCCCCAAAAAAAAAATTTTTCGTCATAAAAAAAATCCTTCCTATGCTGAATGATATCAGACAATTAATATGGCAGCATGGATAAATTCAACACACTGCTGCAGAAACAAATAATCCTGTACATTGGGCTAATTTTTGATATTTTAGAAACCAATATATATATATATATATATATATATATATATATATATATATATATATATATATATATATATATATATATATATATATATATATATATATATATATATATTGCACATCGATGATACAAATAACCAATATTTTTATTCAACAAATAAGAATGGTCATATTATTATTATTATTTATTATTCATATTTAATCCGGTTTTGCCCGAAATGAGTTGGTGATTTTACAGAACAAAAGAAAATACAACTTAATCGTTTTGATGTATGCAGGTGTTTGACATTTATACTACTTTTGCAAAGCCATTACCTACTAACCCACGACAAAGAAAATATAACAGTATTTTATTATATTTAGCAGGGCAGTCGACAAAGTTTGGAATAACAGTCTAGCTCACAACCTTGAAAATATTGGAATTTACGACAGACTGTTGATATTGTTTCAAAATTATATCAGGTATGGAACACAAAGAAGATGCTGAAGGGTAAGTTTAGAGCAAGAAAGAATCATGACTGGTGATCCATGTGGATCTTTACATTGTACGCTACTGTTGATTATTTATTTTAGTCATATTATTTACGATATAAGGTCAAGTATTACATTTTCGTTGATGACACCTCCTTATCAGCTATCGCGGAAAACCAGGCCTTGGTTCTCAAGCCTTGGTTCTCTGTGTCTTGAATGAGCATCTGCAAAATACTATTTTTTGAAAACAAAATCACGGGATAATGAATTGCTTATGAATTTTAACTGAAATAAAGCACAATCTATTACTATTTTCTGTCAATAAAATGATCAGGTTCTTCAGCCACTAGCCTGCATGAACAAGAGTGCTATTAAGATAATCAAATTCTCACAAACACTAGGGATTCATTCAGAACCAAAATCGAACTTGGCATTCGAGCATTTACATTTTACGGATCCTCGAATTCGAGATCTATATGCAGTCGTTGGAAATTCTATATTTTTTTTTCTTTCATACGGTCTCTTGGTGACAAAAAGGAGTTCTAATTTATCACTATTCTATTTGTGGGTCGACAAAGTTCACTTCATGTTCTAAATATTGAAAGAAAATAAATGGAGAAAACCTTCCCAACATTAGATACAAACTTAAAATGCGGCCCTTTCCCATAAAAGCCTGTAAGGGCTACTACTTGCAATCTTTGGTTGCACAGAGTCCATCAAGTAAACAACAGACGTGATGGCATGCACTTACAAACACCATTTGTTATGAACAATTTATATCAAAACTCGCTTAATACCAAAATATTTTACTGAACCATCTACCAACAATTATGAGGAACTCTACTTTTCACTCTTCCAAAACACATTTTGAAACAGCCTCAGTAAATGTTTCAGTTTATTACTACCATGTAGACAGAACTGCCCGAATTTTGTTTGCATACCAGACTAAGATTAGGTTGCAACAAACAAAGTGGCAACATGATCGCACATCATCTTTCCCCCGACAACAAATATTTTTGTGGTGAAATAGAAACTCCCAATACGATTTCTCTCGAGTTTCTCGACTATGTACGGTTTTGAGAAATCGCCCAATAGAAAATGTGCCAATTCGAATTTCCAGACAATGTACTGTTTTGAGAAATCGCCCAATAGAAAATGTGCCAATTCGAATTTCCAGACAATGTACTATTTTGAGAAATCGCCCAATAGAAAATGTGCTAATTCGAATTTCCAGACAATGTACTGTTTTGAGAAATCGCCCAATAGAAAATGTGCCAATTCGAATTTCCAGACAATGTATTGTTTTGAGAAATCGCCCAATAGAAAATGTGCCAATTTATAAAAAGTATACTCTTATCCTTACTCATACAAAAGGAAACCAATGTTTTATGATGTCTGAAAATCTATCGTTAATAATAAAATTGGTATCCAAAGCAGGTTCTTCCTATGTATTTTCCAATATAATGATTTTTCTATACTTATTTATTAATGTAAACTCATAAAACTCCACTTGCCACCTCCATCTTAACAACTCTAGCACTTTTCTTTTCTCTCATTGTTCACTTTATTCGTTCATTTTCTATCATTCGGACAACACATTATTCTTACAATCTTTTTTTCAGTAATTTCTAACTTATATTTTGACTACGGCCTGGTACATTACCTTTATTTTATTCTTGTGTATTTTTTATTCTTCGAATGTTGTCAATAAAAATGACAATACATCAATAAAAGGATACGAAACAGAAGTCCCTTCGGTTACTTGAATAACAATTCACCGAGCTTTTCATAACATTGACTTGACCAAAGGAAATGTTTTCCTCAGCTGTCGTTTCGTGTTAGAAACCACCGATAATCACAATTGCAATTTTCCTATAAAACAAAATAACTGATTGTATTTCTTCAATGATAAAGCAAGGCAAAGAAAACCCTACGTGACTGGCGCAAAAGCAGCATTGCTACTCTTCGAGTCTACAAGACTGGGACACAAACAGTACTGCTACTATTCAAGTCTACAAGACTGGGACAAAAAAAACAGCACTGCTACTATTCAAGTATACGGGACAGGGACGAAGGCAGCATTGCTAATCTTCAAATCTACAGGACTGGTACTACGGCAGCATTGTTAATCCCGAGTCAACAGGACATGGACAAACACAGCATTTCTACTCTTCAAGCATATATGACTGGGACAAATACATTATTACTTCTCTTCAAGTATATAGGAATGGGACAAAACAAGATTGCTACTCTTTAAGTATAAAGAACTGGGACAAAAACAGCATCGCTACTTTTCAAGAATACAGGACTGGACCAAAATTAGCACTGCTCATCTTGGAGTCTACAGGACTGGGACTAAGGCGACATTGCTACTTTTCCAGTATACAGGACTGGACCAGCACAGGATTGCAACTCTTCAAGTCTACAGGACTGGGACAAAAACAGTATTGCTGCTCTTCAAGAACACAGGAGTGGGACAAAAATAGGACTGGGACAAAAATAGCATTGCTACTCTTCTAGTCTACATGTCGTGGACAAAAATAACATTGCTACTCGTCGAGTCTACTGGACTGGAGCAAACAAAATTATTGCTACTCTTAAAGTATACAGGACTGGGACAACACCATCACTGATACACTTCAGGTCTACAGACTAGTCCTTAGGCAGCATTTTTATTCTTCGAGTCTACATAATTGAGATAAAGACAAATTTACAACTCTTCACAAGTTCAGCGGCTTCTCCGAACATTTTACACTGAAGTAACTTTTAGTTATAAAAATTGCATAAAACATTTCATCGTGCGCTTCCCCATATTAAGGTCTGACTTTGTGTACAAAATTTTTTGACTTGTACCTACATGAATTTTTCACTTAAATGTTTGTTTTCCATGGCTTATGTTAGAAGTCATATATATATATATATATATATATATATATATATATATATATATATATATATATATATATATATATATATATATATATATATATATATATATATATATATATATATATATATAAAATTTAAACTAGGGTCCATTGCAATATTTGGAACAAAAAAAGCTAGTGCATAGCATTTAGTTAGGTAAAGTTTCGTTAACTCTGTAAACCTTTAATTTATTCATCTCTCTATAAGCCTGGGTACCTAATCCATGTGGACAAAAACTGGTTTACGTTTGTAAAGGTACATATTAAGCTACCGCGCGCAGGGCGGAAAGGTTCTTATACAGGAATCAATGACCCTTACATGCCCTCTGGGCCTTGAACTGCATCAGTGGGCTGGACTGTCGCCTCGAGAGCCTAATAATTCAGTAGGTCAAATACGTATATGCCTATATAAAATGTGACACCAGTCTCAATGCGACGATCGATGAGATCCTACGCTTATTGCAAAAAAAAGGAAGAAAATGTTATATATGGTTGAATCAATCAATTCTCGGGTCATTACGTCCCGATAAAAGTTTTGTGGCATTTCCAATTGTAGCACGTTGTGCTTGAGTTCTGATCAGTATACACCGCGGTTAGTACACTGCAGTAGCTGTCTTTATATTCTATTATTTCACTATAGCAAAATGTAGAATTTTAACCTATTATGTGTGAAATCGTGGCTTATTAATCGATGCTTCTTTACAAAAGACAAAAAGAGTCGAATTGCTCGGATCCAAATTACTGTCATCGTGATGCATGTAAAACCAAAAGACCAAAGCTACTAACTTTAAATCAGTGATCTGTATATGTGTGCATATAAAAACGAAATGGACAAACCAGTAACCATAACTACTGCAATAATGATCATTAGCAATACCATTGAATATGTAACCATATTCAACACTTTCAAAAAGGCATGTGAATTTCAGTGTAAGACTATTGCATTACATGAAATGTACAAATTGCTCAATTAAATTTTACCAAACTTCACTTAAATCATGAAATGATTTGTCCAACACACACACACACACACACACACACACACACACACACACACACACACACACCAACGTTCAACAGAAGATTAAAACATTTCACAAAATTCTCTCTGATGCACACTAAGCTGATCATCAGGAAAACATAACTGACTATACATTATTCAACAAGAAAACTATCATTTTTGTTTCAAAATCAATCTACTTCATTTAATAAAGTTTGACGAAAAGTATTGTTCTAATATATATATATATATATATATATATATATATATATATATATATATATATATATATATATATAAAAACTAGACTTTGATCATTAGATGACAAATATGTAATTAATCTTATCCTACGAGCATTCAAAGGTTTTCAACTGCATTTTTATTTGTTTAAAAAATATCGTTTTCGTTAAGCTTTATTTGCAGCTACTAACTTCAACGAGTTAATTATTCAATACTAAGTAGTTTCTTCTCTAGTTAACCGCCATTTACCTACTCAACAAGAAAATAATGGTCTTTATAGACGGGGTGATCTTCGTAGGCCATAGGCCACATAGGCCACACATCATCACGATGTATTCATAGGCCACACATCATCTGTTTCCATTAAGTACCTTCATGTATGACAAGCTCAAGATACCAAATCTATCTAATACATTATTTTACTTGGCAAGAATGATAGTGTAATGCATTACTGAGTTGTATTTGTGATTTAATTTTTAACCCAGCTTTAACAATTTTTCAGTTATATCGCTATGTCTGCAGTGTGGCAGTTTATACTGATGTCTAGCACAGGGGCATCGTGCCGCAGACATGTAGCACGACACGATGCCCCACCCAGTCACAATATCCTGACACCAGGCCAACCACTCCTAACACTACCCTCGTAATGCTGAGCGACTAGCGAGGCAGCTGTTAGTATTATTTTTATAAGCCATATTTGAACCGCTCCGGTGGCCTAGAGGTTAGAGCGTCCGCCTCGGAAGCAGGAGGTCGTGGGTTAGATTCCAGGTCGAGTCATACCAAAGACTTATAAAAATGGTACTAACAGTAGCCTCGCTCGGCGCTCAGCATCAAGAGGTTAGTGTTAGACTGGTCGGCCTGGTGTCAGGATAATGTGACTGGCATGATGCCCCATTGCTAAACATCACTATAAACTGCCATAAGGCAGACATTGTAGTAATATGACTGAAAAATTGTTAAAGCTACGTTAAAAATCCAACTCACACACACTCACACACACAAACTCATATCTGCCAGTGTTACCTTGCAAAAGTCCGATAACCCGCCTAGCAATCATTACCTTTCTTTTGTACTGATATCAATATATGTCCGATAACCCGCTTAGCAATCATTACCTTTCTTTTGTACTGATATCAATATATGTATTATTCAAAACTGAAATTCAATTTCGCATCGCTCCTTTTGACAGTCTTGATACAAATCAAAACATTAATATTCATTTTAGTTGAAGTTTAGTTTGCTCCAGCTGGTTATAATAGATTATCCTCCGTTATCACCACAGATAATAGTGACACTGGTATGAATTCCAGTTTCTGCTTGGTGGGCTGCTTTATTTTTCATTGACAATTTTTTTTTAAAATTTTGCTGATTGGATACATCTTGATGTTTTAGTATGATATTCCTAGATGAAAGAAAAAAGATGTACATTGAAAGCATTTGCAATCATGAATACATGTCACTATAGGTGCACATTATTACGGGTATACCGCTGTATCACGGGTATACTGCGGTATTATTTTCCGGAGGTATGAATCACATCACTTTTAAACTGTACCGGTGCTTCGGTAGTTTCCGTCAATAAGGAATGTATGAATTAATGATATTAACAACATGTTTTCAATGTTTATGACAAAGAAATTCGAAAACTAGCATTTTTCTGTGTGTACAAAATAGTTTTATTTATCTCAATACAATTTTAATATTACAAGTATCCTTTTATTTATGTTACTTTTATGTTTGACACATGTCACGTATATTAAAGTGGTGGCAAAATGGGACAGCTATTTGGACAAATCCAACTGTTAGAAAAATTTTAATTAAAGCATGTCATCTTTAGTTATTTACTTATGCATGTTAGTGTGTTAAGTACATTTATTCCGTTATAAGACTGAGCTGCGAATCATCTTAAAAATTTCAGGAGAGCAGTTGTTTTCCTTTGAATTTGACATAATTTCTCAAGTTTACTAGATATTATCTAGCTTACTAAAGCAAGCGTGTTTTATGTTGACTGGCCCTCTCTTATGTATCCCACTCGAAGCTGCTCTGTCTACTCTATGGTGTAGCCAGAAAATTGTGAGAGTCAGTGTTAACTCTTCCATTTTTAATCAACAAGCTTTCAAATGTCAAAACAGTTTCTTCCAGTGTCAGCCATAGCATAAGCTTAATCATTCCACTTTAGTTACAGCTTTTAGATTACAACTTATAAAACAATTAACATACACAAAGGAAATTTATCTACTATAACGTACTGACAATTTAATTTTTTGTGGGGGAGAGGTTTCTGCAATTTCCTTTGAGCTGAGATATTTTTTTTATCTTAGTGTAATTTTTTCCTTTAACATAACGTAATAACAAGGTGATATTCTGCAATAAATTGGAGCAAGATATTTTTGCATCTATCGACATTAGGAAATTTAAAACTTTCACTTCTCTGCCACAGAACATTAAATTGTCTGCCCCCAGTATAACTGCGGTTTACGGTGACACGTGTCCCTAAGTGTCCAGAAACACAGGGACATACCGCGGTACGCTATTTTTCGTGGTAGCCAGATTTGCATTATTGAATCACACACAAACACACACACACACACACACACACACACACACACACACCTTACTGCAAACTACTTTTATTCGCACATTTGCTCCGTTTTGGCCTGGAGTGTGTACATACAATACACTTAAAAACAACATTAAAAACATTATTTAGAATGACAAGGAAGCCGGACAACCGGAGTCATGTTTACATTTATAACTCGTTATTTATACCAAGTACATATAAATCATACATATTTCATCCCACCATCACCAGATCCGTATAAAAACAGAACATTGACGATGGTGTATATGATGAGCTCCGCCTGTAACTGAAACATTATTTTCGAAAGAATAACTCTGCCTTTAGTTGGCCAGCTGCTTTACGTTATGCTTCCATTTGTTTTCTGTCTTAAATAATTATTTTCTATTTTGACTAACCTCCTTTAAATTAAAACCATGGAAAATTGAACTGACAAATAAATATATGATAAATGGTACTATACTAAATGTACTGATAGGTCTTTTCTTGATTTAAATTTGTTTCCTACGAAAAAATATAGAGCCAACTGTCTTAAGCTGACATCCTGTTTCAGCCACTCTGATTTTACTGTTGGCGCCAAACATGTACGTACGAATCATATGATGCGTGTCAGATATCAGGGTCACAATACAAATATATTTACTTAGACATACCAAGAACAATGCAGTATATGTCCGATATAGTGTGTATTTATGACTCGGAAAAAGCTATTATCGTGCTGCATAATGTGTTGTGTTGTTTTTTTTTTATTATTCGTTTTTTTTTTGTTTGTTTGTTTGTTTAAAGTGTGCACCGTATTGAGCAAGGAAGAGAGAGAAAGAGAATTCCTACGCCAGAGGATAGGTAGACGAGAGCGGAAATGCGTAATTGAGCTCGGTTCTATATTTCATTATAATTTATGGGAAGATACATAATTTCGATGCCTGTTGAACCACGGGTGTACAGATTATGTACATTTCCCTACCTGGTAGTGAAGATAATACAGATCTCGTCTTCGCTATACAAGTAAATGCTCAGCCAAGTTAATTTCAAGGATGCATGTGCAGTATATCGATCCTGGTATTTTTTTTATATTTAGTAATGTGTATGCATCATCAATTACATTCCTCAAAGATGAGACAAATATGTATTTTTTTTCTATCGGAACGTGTACATTTTTTTTTTCAAATGTTCCCAATAAAAATTTTTAAAATCTTTGTAAACGTATGTCTTTTTAGCACCTGTATAAGAATAACACGATTTTCATTTAACTTTGAATATAAAGTTCATTTATTTTTAAAAAAAATCCCTTTAAGTATCACGTGATTATTAAGCAGGAGCTGCTACAAACATCATGCATCAGTTATTGTGTAACTTTCAATCACAAGTTGCATGCCAAACAGAAAAGAATTTATGATGCGTGGGTGCGTTTTAGAAAGTAGATAAGAAATGTGTTACATGTGAGTTTATTCTACAGTGTAAGATTCAACGGCTAAGGTATTTGAATTCTTCGCGTGGGATTATGACGGTGGCTTTCATATAATAAGTGGTGTAAGTTTCTAAATATTTTACCGTACTTTTTGAAGTAAGTTTTCCAAACAGCATTTTCTAAAAAGCGGTTGGCTTGGAATCCATTGAAAAATATAACAGGTTATTTGTTACTTTAAAAGGAACACGTTTTGCTAGCATCTTCCACCGTTGAAGTATGTATGCACCTTGACACAAGTACAAATTGTTTCCATTACGCATTTGTGATATGAAAGCGAAGTATTGACGTCAAGTTAATTACTTATTCCTTATTCCTTATTCCCGATTAAATAAGGAATAAGTAACTGGTTGAATAAGTAACCAGTTACTTATTCCCGATTCAACTATTTATACATACATTTGTATTATTCATTCTTTATTATAATTAATTGGTTATAGCTTACTTATTGAAAATTAAAAGCTCTTCATGGCATGCATTGGTGTTGTTTTAACCCAGTTAGAGAAATACGAGTGTTCATTGGTGCCATTTATATAAAGCAGACTAGAGACCAATTCCTGCCTGTATAGGAAGGTGTTAGCATATTGGTGGGTATACATAATCAGTAATTTGAGATACAATTAATTAGTTGTGTTACGTGTGTTTTCGCGTCCTGCAGTGTATGGTGCGAATTAATAGTTTTCGGATTCCTTAAGCTTACTAATGATTCTAGTAAACGTGAAACCACAAAAAAAACCATACAATTGTGAAATTTGAGATTTCACTTTCGTGTTCATAATATGCTTAGATAAGTATTATTTCAAGTATCTACTGCTTTAGTAAGCCTTCAGTTGACATCGACTGTTGTCTTGATTTCCTTTTAACTGGGTAAACTTGAAGACGGGCAGGTATATGAAACACTCATTATGGATCAAATTATGAATACTTTGTACGAATTAAACCCGTACGTAAACGATGTTGATTGCAACGTCCGACAGACAGTTTTTATTCAGAAATCCGTTCCAACAGAAGTCAAAGTCATAAAAAAAATTCGCTTAACCGATTTCATGAAATTGTGACTACATAAAGAGAGGAGGTGAGAGTATATCTTACTTATGAAAGTTGGCAAATACCTATTCTCTTTAACGAGTTTTGACATGTACCTTTCTCTGATATTTTATCTCTTTGGGATTGTGTCGAGCCACGAAAGAAGTCCTGGGGAGTCACATCGAGAGGAATCAGCGAAGGAAGGGACAACCTACGAGTGCTGGGTATGAAAAAGACGTACAATTTGGATCGATTGAAAAGATTGTAATTATTGAACCCCTAGCCAGAAGATATTGATTTCAACGCCTCTTCGACGATATCTAGTCAGCAGATTGTAGCCACACTTTGCGATGCTTGAACCCTAACTCAAGACAAGTTTTATTTCACCCCATGTTTTAAAGACCTTACAGAGTAACAAATCCCAACAGTAGGAAACCTTAAAAGAAAAAAATGAATTCGTGATTAGATGAAAGGTTGGGAACAATACATGCAATCAGAAGATGATAGCTAACGTATATAGATGGGCCTGTAGGTTTCCTCTTGAAAGAGCTCTGACTTTAGATATTTTCTGATATTTTCTCTATGTGTGATAAAAGCCACCCACGTAGGAAGTCCTGAGGAATAACGTCTATAAGTAACAACGATGGGTACCGTTTATAAAAAAAAGACTAAATTGTTATAGATTAAATCAAAATTGTGCACTAATTGAACCTTACTAAGAGATTTTTTTATTGTAACACCTCTTGGATATTATCTAAATAACAGTAGGATAAAGTGGAAGAAAAACAACGAAGTGCGATACATTTCTGGCTAGATAAAGTTAGTAGAGAGCATAACACACCACATAAGACATATTACGTTTACATTTGGGCTAATAAATCCCAACGATATACAGATTTTACATCAATAATCTTTGATATTGTAATACATTTTGGAGTATCAACCATTAGCTCTACTTGTTCACAGCCTGACTTATTAGTCAGTTGGTAGGGGAAAAACATCACAGATTGAAGTTTTGTTGAGATTCCAAGATGGCATGGTTGAATTTTATAGCGAGTACAGGACAGAGTCTTATAAGTGTGACATAAGTATCCATCTTGGAATCTCAACAAAACTTCAATCTGTGATGTTTTTCCCCTACCAACTGACTAATAAGTCAGGCTGTGAACAAGTAGAGCTAATGATTGATACTCCAAAATGTATTACAATATCAAAGATTATTTATGTAAAATCTGTATATCGTTGGGACTTATTAGCCCAAATGTAAACGTAATATGTCTTATGTGGTGTGTTATGTTCTACTAACTTTATCTAGCCAGAAATGTATCGAACTCCGTTGTTTTTCTTCCACTTTATCCTAATGTTAGTTAGATAATATCCAAGAGGTGTTACAATAAAAAAAAACTCTTAGTAAGGTTCAATTAGTGCACAGTTTTCATTTAATCTATAACAATTTAGTCTTTTTTTTATAAACGGTACCCATCGTTGTTACTTATAGATGTTATTCCTCAGGACTTCCTACATGGGTGGCCTCTATCACACATAGAGAAAATATCAGAAAAGATCTAAAGTCAGAGCTCTTTCAAGAGAAAACCTACAGGCCCATCTATATACGTTAGCTATCATCTTCTGATTGCATGTATTGTTCCCAACCTTTCATCTAATCACGAATTCGTCATTTTTTTCTTCTAAGGTTTCCTACTGTTGGGATTTGTTACTCTGTAAGGACTTTAAAACATGGGGTGAAATAAAACTTCTCTTGAGTTAGGGTTCAAGCATCGCAAAGTGTGGCTACAATCTGCTGACTAGATATTGTCCAAGAGGCGTTGAAATCAATATCTTCTGGCTAGGGGTTCAATAATTACAATCTATTCAATCGATTCAAATTGTACGTCTTTTTCATACCCAGTACTCGTAGGTTGTCCCTTCCTTCGCTAATTCCTCTCGATGTGACTCCTCAGGACGTCTTTCGTGGCTCGACACAATCCCAAAGAGATAAAATATCAGAGAAAGGTACATGTCAAAACTCGTTAAAGAGAATAGGTATTTGCCAACTTTCATAAGTAAGATATACTCTCACCTCTTCTCTTTATGTAGTCACAATTTCATGAAATCGGTTAAGCGATTTTTTTTATGACTTTGACTTCTGTTGGAACGGATTTCTGAATAAAAACTGTCTGTCGGACGTTGCAATCAACATCGTTTACGTACGGGTTTAATTCGTACAAAGTGTTCATAACTTGATCCATAATGAGTGTTTCATATACCTGCCCGTCTTCAAGTTTACCCAGTTAAAAGGAAATCAAGACAACAGTCGATGTCAACTGAAGGCTTACTTAAGCAGTAGAAATAATACTTATCTAAACATATTATGAACACGAAAGTGAAATCTCAAATTTCACAATTGTATGTTTTTTTTTGTGGTTTCACGTTTACTAGAATCATTAGTAAGCTTAAGGAATCCGAAAACTATTAATTCGCACCATACACTGCAGGACGCGAAAACACACCTAACACAACTAATTAATTGTATCTCAAATTACTGATTATGTGTACCCACCAATATGCTAACACCTTCCTATACAGTCAGGAATTGGTCTCTAGTCTGCTTTATATAAATGGCACCAATGAACACTCGTATTTCTCTAACTGGGTTAAAACAACACCAATGCATGCCATGAAGAGCTTTTAATTTTCAATAAGTAAGCTATAACCAATTAATTATAATAAAGAATGAATAATACAAATGTATGTATAAATAGTTGAATCGGTAATAAGTAACTGGTTACTTATTCAACCAGTTACTTATTCCTTATTCAATCGGGAATAAGGAATAAGGAATAAGTAACCAACTTGACGTCAATAAGCGAAGTAACCTCTCGAGTGTGAGACTGAGCATAAACTTCGACTAGTTATTACGACTGATTGTTAGCTTTTGCAACCAAAACTTCCACTACATTTTTCTAGACTTAAACAGAAGAGGAGCTATCGTTTTTAAAATCTGAGGGTTTTTATAACTAACATGTTCTTTATTTTGCTTGACTTCCAAACTTTATTAGGTGATCACATGGACACACATACAAGTCCGCAATCGACTTGGTGCGTTACACGGGACAAATCATTCAGCGGTAACAAAGATGCAATATGAATGCGCGCAATGCTCGCTGGGAATCCATCTGAATCATCTTCGCATAAACACGTTTAAATGTTAATTGATTGGAGCCTGTACAATGTTCACTGTACAATAAATTGTTAAAATCACAAAAATATATGAATTATCCTAACTAAACGTAACAAAGAACAGCCAAAATAACATTTTGGTTTTACCGTTTATAAAAATATCTGACTGGCATTGTCAATGTTATTTTATTTGAAAATAACCCACATATTCTTATTATCATACATAACCAGTCTTTTCCGGTACCGTATGAACTTCGTCTTGTTTATTTCCGTTTCTGATATCGTTGCCACTTTTTGTGTGAAGCGAACAACTTTCAACATACATTACAGACAAGCAATTTTCCTTACCGTGTGCATTTAAATTTCAAACGTAGTTTTTGGCGTATTTTTTTTTCAACATTTGTTAAATTTAACGGGGTCCATTTTGTGGAAGCTTAAGGTTCTCCAAAACTTTTGCAAACGGTATATTAATAGCGGATTGATAGCTTGTAATACCATAGATACAGTGCATACTGAGGCCCTCTCTTTATTTTTCCCCGGCTAAGACTGATTGTCAATCGAGCAATTTTCCACATTCAAAGTGTTAACTTTATGTCCATGTAATTTACTGATATACCAACCCACCCTTGTACAAATCACTATCAACGATCTCTATTACAATTGATATCGGCATGATCCATTATGCTAGGTGATCAAACTATTGTGGTGAATTCCTTATGTCACGTGTTTTTACAGAAATGTATCACGGATGTATCTGAAGTGTACTATTAGGATTTAGTAACAAGTTCCTTCTCTGACGTCATGGAGTCATGTGACCACGAGTCCTATTAATGTTTAGCGAGAATAAAGCCTATATTTTCACATTTGTTTCAATTTTTGGCGCAACGAGGCACCTGAAAGGTTATATATATATATATATATATATATATATATATATATATATATATATATATATATATATATATATATATATATATATATATATATATAGTCATAGACGCAGGATAACCAGCTGTGCACCATAATTGGGTTGGGGTGGATGTTTACTACTGCTGCACGTAAAATCTCCATATGTTATCAGAGATGTTTATTTTAAGATCTTAGTGTTAAATGTTTAGCTCATTGGACCTTGGGCAGTGAAAGAGCATATAGTGGTGGCGAATTAGTAACTTTATGGTTACAATAATTTTAACGTTTAGCTTTTCCCTATTTTTGATACTAAGCCACTTCATAATCATGTTTTCAGACTTTCCGCGGTCCATGAAGTCAAATTATACTGAATTAGAAGTTGGCTAATCTCATATTTATTATGTCTGTAGGAAATCTCTGTCAATAAGTTTTAGCTAATTACCATATTGATCATTATTTCTCACCACACTTGGCTTGTCAAGGTTTGACATTTTACTTTTAGCACCATTTCTTGCATAAATTACATGCCTGTATTAATACCAAATGTGTTTTCTCCATTATGCGGTTTCTTGATGGAAATATCACGACCCGTGTATTAAATAAGAAGTTTCAAGTTGTTCTTGTTTTGCGGTAAATAAAGTTTTCATTGATCAATTCAAGTTCTTATGGACGCCATTTTTGTTCGTTTGTGACCCATGATCTCGATGGTTCGATTTTACAGGTATGTGATTCACATACTCAATTTATATAAAAACTGTTAGATTTACTGAGCAATGCAATTTGTTTTGTGCATAGTTGCAACCTCCCTAGCAACCGCAATTCTTTTATATAGTACCATTATACCCTGTCATTGGTTTTCCACAGTTTATCCATTCGAGGACTGTTGTTCTGCTACTGAAAGCAGTATATACAAATTATGATATAGAGTTTTTTCTCAGAGTTTTGTACAGAGTAAGATTTAAGAAGTTAGAATGTTTTATATACTGAAATATATCGAACCTTATTCATATCTGGTTGATATCGCAAGAATTGCACTAGACTGAGGTTTGCCAGTTTGCCACATACGAGTCGTTGGCGGATTCGGTCTGCCAATTCTGTTTGGTTTAGTACTATCACGTGGTTAAAAAGGCGAAGGTTATATAGGAGTCACGGTACTAATTCAATTCCCATAGTAAACATATGGAAACACCATCATATTTAAAATTCAATAACTTAAAATTTCTGAGTACTGATGATCAGACATATATTTCTCCATGCACAACTATCCTTGGTGCAAGCTTCTGTGTGGAGAACACCATATGAGCCGCGGCATTTTCTTGACCTACATATGCATGAAGTCCATGTTATTGATTCAGCACCAAGCGAATCAAGTGCTACTTTCATTATTGAGTACTCCTAAGTCAAGTCTTTAAAAATACTAAAATTGCATCAATAGAAATTTGTCTATATTTTTTTTTAAATTGCACATAGGATAAGCTTTCAAAAGATATTTTTAATACAATTTTACTTTTCATTATTAACCAATTATGGACCACCAAACCCGTAAATACTCTATTATTTCTTCACCCATTTTTAGACTGGTTCACAGTTCTTCCATTGAATTAGTACCGTGTGTCCTATATTGGAGTGGAAGACAGTACTTGTCAGACAACAACAACAGGCCTTCCAGATCTTCATTGCTGCTACGTCCTGGAATCATGCCCACTATGAAAAGAATTTACGAAATTGCCTATATCTATATTTCATATATACCAAATGGTGGTGCGTGGTTCTGGGGCAAACACTACAACAACAAGAACAACTGCTGCAACTACTACCACCAACTCTACCACTACATCTTCAAACAACAAAGATTGCTGCTACGCCCTGGAGCCCTGGTCGATCCTAAAATCCCTATACAATATCCCTTTTTTGGGCTCTGGGGCAATCTATAGTTGGATCGTCGTACAGCTCCCAGATCTTCTAAGCTGCTACGTCCTGGAGTCATGCCCACTTGGAAAAGATATTACGAGATTGCCTACATTTCAAGTATGCCTAAATTGTGGTGCATGGCTCTGGGACAATCACTTCAACAACTAGAACAACCATTGGGCCTTGCTTTGATGGTGGCTATTCCTGTGCTCTGGGCCTGCTGGTGGCTTGGGTGGTGTTCGTTCTGTGCAGAGTGTGTTGAATGTTAAGGTCTTGAGGTCTGGTCCGAAGTCTAAAGGCCCAGCCCTGGGCCAAGTGCCTCCACGTGGATCCGGGCCGATGGCTAACCACGGAGGAGGTTACAGGAGACCCACCCTTCTGGGCTCGCTGGTGGCTTGGGTGGTGTTCGTTCTGTGCAGAGTGTGTTGAATGTCAAGGTCTTGAGGTGTGGTCCGAAGCGTAAAGGCCCAGCCCTGGGCCAAGTGCCTCCACGTGGATCCGGGCCGACGGCTAACCACGGAGGAGGTTACAGGAGACCCACCCTTCGGGTGGGATCTCTGGTCTCTTATGAGACTTTAAGAGTCGTCAAGCAGCCGCACGTACATATACGACTATAATTGCTAATGTAATGTACTTGTCAGACAACTGCAGAGCTCCTTCAATCTCAAAATCAGAAGTATTCAGATGTTCAAATGTTCAAAGTATTGACTTTTTACTTTTTAAGTCCAAAAGCTTTTTCAGGTAAAGACATATAATAATAATAATAATAATAATAATAATAATAATAATAATAATAATAGTAATAGTAAAACTCTAAATTACTTAGACATTATATACTTGGTAAGCTAGTAAAAAGTCAATACTTTGAACATTTGAGCATTCGTCTTTTTATCAGTATGCGGAGGCAAGCGCTTTCGGAACATTACGTAAGAAATCTTTGAGTACGTAAATTAATCTTTCCAATTGTCATGCAGTTATTTCCCACCACACTGGTAACCACCGGGTTAAACGAATACAAAGCAAATCTTCAACTCTCGTCTGTTGGGGTAACGATGATATCCAATCATTATTTCATTCATTTCACATTGAAACAGACGTTTATGGGCTGAGACATTTTATTGAAGTGATACGGGAATAAGACACAAAAAATTAAGATCAGTATCTAATTGTTACGATGCAAGAGTGCAAGCAACCAGTGTTTCCTTGTGAGAGTATATTTGCCTTGCCTCAATGAATATATTGTACTGGTGACAGCTTTCCTATTTCTTAATATTGTTATTGCTAGTCTCCCTGTCAGACAGGAAGTAGAGGTCGCTTACAGTATCAATGCATACACACACACACACACACACACACACACACACACACATATATATATATATATATATATATATATATATATATATATATATATATATATATATATATATATATATATATATATATATATATATATATATATACACACACACACACACACACATTCAAAACAAAGGGTTAGAAAATCTCGAAAAACAATCCCTTTAAATATTATAAAAAAAACACGTTGAAATAAGTGTAATGGTGCTCAGTTCATGACGTATCACAATAGGTTATCGTGCCCATCATCTTGTCCCGCTTTAACAAGAAGGATCCATACTAATAATTAGATGGCGTGATTATTACTTAGATTATTAAATCTCTTAACCAAACGTTAGAGTTGTGACCCTTTATTCTGTAACTGTCACGTATCCCATTAGCACTATAGCACCAGTCGCTTGCATAAAAGTTTCGTTGGATGCGGTAGAAGACACCGCATCCAATAAAAATTATGTTGTTCAAATTTAAGCACTGTGCCTACATGATCAAGATAAGGGTAGCACACAACATGAATGGACTGATAAATAAGCACTTTTGCAGTGCCGGTCAGTATTTGCACAAATACCTTTCACTCAAATAAACATGTAATGGCTTTCCTCTGGTCATACTATCATGTTTAGGTCAATTGCCACAACCGTTTTCGGTCGATGTACAATGCCTCGGGATATTGGTTATTTCGCATTATATACTAAGGGAAGCAACACATGAAATCCAACAGATGTCGCTAGGGCAAAGTATTGATATAACTGTTCGATCCGCCAAAGTATAGATAGGGTTTTTTTTAACCTTGTCTAGCAAATATGAAACCGAATACTATATGTTGACTTGGTTATCATTTTATACAGCTGAATCTATAGTATCAGTATTAACACTGCACGACCACTAGCAAATTTTAAATCTTATTTTGTAGAAACACTTAAATGTGTTAAAAGATGTTTAATCCATCGGTGAAGTAATTTTAACATAATTTTAGTGTAATAAGATACTTTTGTTTCCATGCTATAGTATTCTCATACCATCCCGTTTGTAACTCCCTTTTCTGATTTTAAAAACGGAAGGCATCAAGGATAGTAAATATGGACAAAACTTAGTTATTTTATTCATTGATTTATAATTTGTAACGTGATTGTCGCCACAGGGTCCCAATTACTGTTAACTTATTGACTTTTCCAATCAATCAGTTGTTTTTAGCAACACGGTCGCCATAATTACTTCGGTCAGTCTGTGTTTTCCAGCAACAGTTGTGATATAGTTCACCATCTTTAAAAATCTTAATAATTTCGTAAATTTGAATTTACATATATTTGAACAAATGTATACAGTTCCTCCTATTTATTTGCTCAATGTGTTTTAGAAATATTAAAACTTATTGCAAATATTGGACGCACGACACAGTTTATACTGAAATAGATTATTCTAGAAACCAGAAATACTCAGGGAGCAGTGTATTTGCTTATTTATATCGGGAGCTTCCGTTTGCGTTCATACTCCAATAATTTGAGTGTCTGTAATCCAGGGCGACAATTGGGTTATAAATTATAAACCAATGAATGAAGGACTAAGTTTTGTGCGTGTTTGTATCCATATAAACCAACGGAAGGGTGTGCAAATACTATAGTAATTTGCTCTCCATCCCCGCAATATCGGGATAGGGACATAATTTTACTTATTATTTCCAGGCTGTAAAATTTTTAATTCCCTCACTTTGGCACTAAAAGCCATGAGCAGAAGTCGCAAAAGTTGCAAAGAGTTTCTTAATACGGTCAGATTAACCGCCATGTAGCAAATACCACCTGTGGAACGAAGATAATGCCTGCGAGTGTATCTTTACAAGTAACTGAATTGTATGAAGTCGCTTTACCAGCAGTTTGAAAGTTTAATGAATCCAATAAATTTAATTATATAATTCAATGAAATCCGCATGAGATGCTTACTTATAGAGTAGGAATTCACATCTGTTGTGCGCTCCCAAACAACGGAAAATTCTCACCTACAGTCGGTACTGATAACATTTTCTGAGTCTTACGTCCGTCAAACCGTTCACATTTTTGATTTTGTTCATTATTTGAAGTAATTTTTGTACATCCCAAGCCATTCGAGCCAGGGTAGGTGTTTTGCAAGTAGTAAATACGGCACTCGTTACGCACGTCTTCCGTCCTTACACTTGACTTAACACAAGCGAGCACTTACCTACCGAGGACAACTAACTTGCCAGTGGTCCCATCACTCTTCCACTCAGGCACGACACCAGCAAGATGGAGTCTATAGTGGATTTGTATGATAAACATATCACACAAAATGCCGGTAATCTCTCTCTCTCTCTCTCTCTCTCTCTCTCTCTCTCTCTCTCTCTCTCTCTCTCTCTCTCTCTCTCTCTCTCTCTCTCTCTCTCTCTCACACACACACACACACACACACACAACTCTCTCTCTCTCACACACACACACACACACACAAACAACAAACATAGACTATACTCCGCACATACACACATTAAGTGACACTACTTATGGTGATGGTTATGGTGGTAGTTAGAAATGGTCATTAGTATTGCATTAGGGTCTAAATACAACTAATACTGCCTCAAAAGCCACAATTTAAGTCAAAAGAGCGAACGGAAGTAGTTGACAACTAAAATGTTGCAGTGATGGGACGATCATTACGCATAGTATCCATGGGCGTTGTTGATCTAATTATGCATTGCAGGTGCCCTTTAAGGACCATCCATTTAAATTGTGTGTGTGTGTGTGTGTGTGTGTGTGTGTGTGTGTGTGTGTGTGTGTGTGTGTAAAACAAATATCAGGCAACTAGCTAGTCTGCGAAAAATATAATCTTGCTGTGATATTTAGAGAAAAAAATCAGTACTGTCATAAACCAAGTATCAAGTATCAAAACAATATCTACAAGCAAAAGAAAAAAGTATCCTAGTTGCAAAAAAATCACAACTTCAGCAAACCCCTCCCCCCTCCGATCAACAAGTAGGTCTCCGATTTTTTACCTGACAGCTGTCAGAAAAAAGCGGAGACCTACTTTGTTGGTCTAACGCCCACCACCACCACCACCACCACCAAACTAAATGGTCGAGTCTTTAGTATCCGATGGACATAATTCGGTTTACGTCTTGGGGAATCCCAGAGACCTAGTTGCTGTTTATTAAACCATCTAGAAAAATGAAAATGTTTGTTCAAGCGACAAAATTCAGTAAGAGAAGGGCATGAAGTACAGAAAATATACGACATTAAACAATCGCACTGGTCACAGCAGTTATTGGAACGTATATAAATACATATTACATAATATGTATGTGTTATCACTATACTGTTCACGATCAAGTTGAATGAAGAGTGTAACACACATCCACACCCACTCACGCTCCCACGATAATCGGTCAACCTTTATGATTCCTATGTATATATATATATATATATATATATATATATATATATATATATATATATATATATATATATATATATATATATAAAGAATACAAATCATATGGCGAATAACAACCCTCTCAAGCGTAGAGGTTTACAAACGCAACGTTTTTGTGTTTATTTGTTTGTCGTAACTATGTTTTGTATTTGCCTTTGAAAAAGACTCATTGGGAGTCGAAAGCGCTTAGGCTAGTTAGTTACTAGTTTCGTACTGTTCGTCGTCAGTTTATTGCATCTATATATATATATATATATATATATATATATATATATATATATATATATATATATATATATATATATATATATATATATATATATATATATATATATATATACACGGATATGCAATATGTTACCTAGAGATCAGTGCCGAGACCCGGTTTTATCGACTCAATAACGCTTACATAGCATCCAAACGCCAGTACAAACAGCTTTGTAAACCACAGCTTGATTCAGTTATATGTGGGCACTTTCTTATCTTTAATCAGGTACATGTATCTTTTCATTTACTAGGACGCATATTTCAGACAAATCCCATTTTCTGTTGAACCATCTGACTTATCCACGATTATACTATAGTCTGTCGTTCTGATATTTGTCGCATGAAGTTCTTGTGGTTATTGACAGAAATTGGTTGTATATTGCAGTGAATTGATAAAGGCTTTGCGACACAGCATGTTTTCGGCGGATGTATCGGACAACTTCTGTTCCTTTGCTTGACAAGATAAGCTGAAGATATTTTTGTAGGTCGCCTCTAGACCAAGTAGGAATCTACTTTTTTTTATGATAGCAGCAGACTATTGACCGAAGCGGATGGTCTCTGCTACTGTCCGAAAAACAACATTGACCTACTTGTTAGTCTAGTCACCTCTCAAAAGTAGATGATAGCTCTTGCGCTACGCCCAGTCATTGCGCTACGCCCATAGTCAGCAGTGTCCACACATAAATGCATGTACAAGATTTTGTTATGCCACACTCAATCTCTAATTATTTTCATGTGACTTCGTCGTTAAGATTTTATATTTAGCTGAATGTTTTGCACCTTGCATACATACTGTTATACCTGGAATCATGAAACATAATGAAGGGATGCGTGTCGACCCGAACCACACCTAAAACAAAACAAACACCAGGTTACTGTGACATATTCACGCTTTACTTACTTGGGTTAAATGTGGGATTTTTTAAGTTTATTTTTCAAGTGCAGTTCATGTTAGTTTCGTTAACTAAATGATTGCATGCATCTATTATTGTCTCACGTTTACAACAAAAATCACTGTGACCTACATTTCACATTTTACTGACATAGTATTTGCGTTTAACTCGCACGCACGTTTTCTCACCTTGTATAGCTACTATTATATTGGAAATGATGAAACTTGGTGAGGAGACGCGTTTTGTTTTCTATGGTACCATGATCACAAAAGGAGGTCATTGTGACTCGTATTCACATTTCATTGAAATGATTTCATTTGTGTTTTAAGTTGTCTTCTCATTCGTGCTAGAATCATTAAATAAGATCATATTATTCATCTCTATTCGGGACAGAACCATACAATAAAATATCACTTTGTATTAGCTTATATAATAATGTTGACTCAATACAGCATCTAATATTTTTATTTTTTTATTGGGTCGGTGGTTCTTCCCTGGGTTTTCCAGGGTTCTTCCTCCACCATTAATACTGGCCGCCATGTATAGCCTATCTTGTGCTGAAAAATGGCGTTAAACCCTACAACAACAACAACAACAGCATCTAATATTTAAAAGCTCGAAAAATTTACAATATCATATCTCACCTAAAAGTATATACAAATGACAAGATAACAAAAACAAACACCATGAAATTACAAAACTAAATGAAGATTATAGGTTTGCTTGGATGTCATGCATTAGTTGGGATCTATTTATCATGCGGAGGTTTCTCTTAGTACCAAACAGATGGAAGGGTTAGAAACTGATACGGTGAGATGGAATACGACGCAGAGGTCATCTAATGCAAGTTCTTGAAACACCAATGAAGACAAGAGGACATTATCATGTCTCTGAAAATTCCTATCTAACGTGTGACCATGTTTGCCGGTAAGTTGGATAGCGTGCTGTTTGAGGTTGAAAATGGGAATAGAAACAATGAGTTTTCATGTGAATGAATTTACAGGACATTCAAAGTGAAAAATGAAATCTCCACAAATAATCCGATTGTCATGTATCGAATTTCCATCATCCAGTAGTTTATGAAACTGATCCAAAATTAGAGATTCAGTCAGCTTGTTTTTCGACTAGGATCAGGTCGGTAGAGGTGGAAAAAATGGACTGACCTTTTGTTTCATTGTGATTGAGGTTTAGGCCACTTCGACCGATGTAGGTTCGAAATTAAAGTTTTAATATAATTAAAATAGTGAATTAATGGAGTTTTGTTTGCGATGACATTAATCATGCCTCCGCAGGAGTGGAGTGAGAATGACTTGAAATGAGTAACGGGAGAGTGTTAGGTCCACACGATTTGGCTCATCCCCTGACTTTTTTCACTGCCGTTTACATTTAAGGAAAGATGAAGGAAGTCTCAGGTTATTAAATCAAGTGCACAATGTAGTATCGAGTGCCAAGGAGGTATTTAATGCAATCACAACATAAATGGGTTGACTGACAAGTATGACATGATGATGTCATGGTAATTAACAAAAGAGGGTTGTAGTATAAATGGGGCAAACGACTGCAAAAAATGACAGTTCTTCCCCCAACCCCAGCAAATGAAGAAGCACACGTCAACAGAACAGCCAGTGCATGATAGAACGACCAATCTAGATGAACACAGTCAACAAACACATACAGCATAAGAAAAAGGAAAAAAATCCAGACTATCTACATCAGGCAGGTTGAGTGATAGCTGCCATTTTGAATTACCAGTTGTGTTTTAAGTTGTCATCTCGTGCACAGTTCATGCTTGAATCATTACATTAGATGTTTGCATACATCTCTGTTCGGGTTACACCCGTACATGTTGAGCTTTTTGTGTTAGTTTTAAATGCAGGCTTTGTATCCTGTCTAGAATCACGAACCCTAGTTCAAGATGTAACTTGATGAGCATTAACTTCACACTGAAAATGTAGGTTACTATTTCCAATATGATACGTTTCAATGAGTACCATTGAATTTTATATCTGGCGTTCATTTCTAGGCATTGTTTATGCTACAGATTTTAAGTTGATGATGATATACGTCTCTGTTGGACTCACATACGTACAGCAAAAGAAGGTCTCTGTTGAAATTACTCTCTCTGAAACGTACGAATAGCGGAAATTTTGCCTTTCAGGAAAAGTTACTCTCCAGTGCAACAAACTCTATTTACTGAAAGATAACGGTGTTTGCGACTCTACGATACATTTCTTCATTAACAGTGGTAGATGCAAAAGTAAGTTCCTACTTAACCATTAAATTGATTCAACTTTAGGAATCCTATTCAATGGAAAAAATGATATATTTGTCATCTTAAGTCAATACAGATCAAATACACGTTACGCTCATTTTCAAAGCATTCCGATTGTGTGGCACAAACTTTAACGGCAAAATACGATTAGCTCGAAAAATAACACCCATCCGTTTGGTTCATATTGTTACCTTTTGAGCCAATCATATTTCGTATAGTCGCAAACAATAAATAATAGAACACGTTGCATGTGAGCGTAAGTTTGGCTCTGCAGTCAAAATTCACGCAAGCCGTACGTTTCTAAACCCGATCTTCAATTTGATGCAAAGCAGAAAAGTCTATGATAGCTTGATGAATAGAAAATATCTCGTGAGTAAAACCAGTCATAGATTATTGTCATGTACATTCTAAAACGGAAATAACAGAAGGAGATTAAGGGTCAATCGTGGAACGAAGGTTTTGGAAGTTACTTGTTGCTTTTATAGTATGATAGACAGGGTCATGGAAGGGGTAACTTGAGTTTAATTTTTTCACTGGATATGATTTTTTCCATTCAGATTATTTTTTTCAACATCTAGTTCGCGGCGAGCACCCGTGATTTTTTCAAAAATGCTGCGACAGCATAAATTGCTTATCGTTGTTTGGATCAAAATGTCGATAAATGTAAGTCCTTTCTTTTTTATTTTGGGTTTTCCGTTTTATATTTATTTATATTTATATTATATTTATTTTGTCTACAACGACATTAGAATGAGCATTTTTGGGGGGTGTCATGGACATGCAGACTGCGATTTAGGTGGTCATATGACTAGCAGTGCGGGTCAGATTTCATCAGTGTCGTAGTTCGGTTTTGTCTGTCAAAGAATTAAAGTAAAAGAAAGCAAAATAAGTCATCTTCAGACGGATTTCATTAAGTTACAGCTCGCAGTAAGGTCGTTTAAGTTTGCTGAGCTCAGAGGTAATCGGATACCCTATTCCGACACCGCGATATCGGCGAAATTCAACTTTTTAACCCAAATACGTTTCGACTCCACACAACAATATAAAAATCTAAAATGGGATAGAAATGGGCAGAGGAAACTCAGGAACAAAAAAAATTTCGAAGGAGATCTAGTCACAATGAACATCATTGGAGATTCCTCTCGCAACATATATAGCGCACTCCTCCAGTGTTAAAATTTTGGTGAAGTTCTAGAACATTAAAAAATTATAATTTTTATTTTTTAAATATTTTACTGATAAGTATTATCATAATGCAATTACAGTCCTATAAGCGGTTAGAATTACTTACAAGATGTAGCATTTGCTGCGATCATTGAAGCTGATGTGGCCAAAAATTAGCGGTTTAATTGACCAAAGTGTCGGCACAAAGCTTGAACTTTGAACCATACCACACTTAACAGTACTGGTAACAACATCAGTCGGATATCAACAGAGATGTTTGCGTTGCTATTTGGTGCACTGTATCGTTGTATAAAACGTAATTTGAGCGGGAGAAGATTAATACCCTACACTTGTTCCGGCTTACTGAACACCACTATGCAGTCGGTTATCTTTGGAGATCCTTGTGTAGTATTTAGTTAGAGCGGCAGGCTCGTATGCACGAATATAAACTGCTAGGTTAGGGATAAGTTGGTAGGTATTTTCATGTAAACTGGACACAGTAGACAACGACCAGTACGATATAGTTAAATCGTCAGAGCTGTGGTCGATGCTCTTTAGTCAGAGATAAGAGTCAAGGTCACGCGCTGGTGTCGCTACATCCTCGTACGATGTGGATCAGGTGATTCATTCATTGATTCTGGAGTTTACATATAACCCTCTAGGCAACAACGGTAGTTAACTGAAATACATGTACCTGCGTTAGGGTTGTCTACATAATTATTGCCTATCTCCCTGCACGCAAAGAGTCATTAGCATGAGAATAAACAAGAATTATGAGAATAAACAAGAATTATGAGAAATTATCAGCTCTTTTTTATTTCCTGCATAAACATCCAAAGTAGTCTTGACTACACCACTGATTACACATAAATACGCTTCAGATTATGATTTGAAGGAGAACAATAATAGAATACACACGATTGAAGTTCCTATTTGCTTTAAATGTTCGACTCGTTTAAATGGAAGTGGTCTACAACTGTACACTTTCCATCCAGATTTGCAGACTACAACTTTATGATTAACTGGCTGTGAATGTGCTTGATATGCATTTTTCAATGTTTGCTATATGTGCCTTAGAAGGGTAATAGAAAAATGATTCATATTGCATGGACGTACAGTTTAAAAAATACTATAGAATCCCCCACACCAAACCCCTAACACTTAATGAGTCTTACTTTGGTTAAGGCGAAGTTTTGAGTGGGATTCTGTGGAGTCATATAACACCGAAGTGATCACGCGACATTAGTAATGCCCATGTGCCAACTCGGTCATGAAAGCCTGGGTTGTACACAAATAGGCATAACCTCACTGACTTAAAATGGGGACGGGAAAGGGGAAAGAAAAAGAAAACATCACCCACGTGGACGGTCATGTAATCTCGTCAATGTTCTACGACTCCACAGAATCCCACTCAGATTTGCCTTAATTTGACTCGTATACATAGGGTGTTTTTTTTTTCTTGGATATTTCTTGGATACCATGAAACTTTAAAGCAGGTGCACAAGCAAGGAATGATTAAACAAATTTATTCCCTTACATATATGCATTAGCATGCAGAAATTTACATTTAGATCAAAATAGCCAATCACATGAACCATAGATATTTGCCTGTGACACAGTTACAGTTGTAGCTCTGTATTCAGATGCTAGTCATGCTTATCTAACGTAGGTTTATTGTAAACATGTGCAAATGTCTTTGAATCAGACCATGGAGATACCCTAAGAATAATTTCCAGCAGAACATTGACATTGGCTTTCGACTCTGCAGCACTTCTGTGTTGTGGTGCATTGAGATTACAGTCAAGGACAGCTCTTGTCCAAGCAATCCACCACTATCCAAGAGTGTCCCTTGGGACAATTCCGTATGTCTTCTCATAAATTACGAATAATTGTGTATTTTTCTTACGAGCTAACGATTTTATTCCAGGATATTTACATAAAACACATACATTACAGTCTCCTTTTTGAAGGATAAGCCCTAAAATCAACAATAGGATACTGTCCAACTGGACCGAGTCACTATTGTAAGTCACTATTATAGGGTATATAACCAGATTGTTAAACCCCTGTATCAGCAATATTTAGTAAATACTGTTGCTGACTTCTGCATGTTTTGAAATCAAATCGTTATGTGTAAGATTTTCAGCAAGGAATAACTTTAGAAGAACAGTAATTTTGCCTCCTACGCTGTTAAACAAAAACGAAGCTATTTTAAGAACTCTTCTTGCAAAAGGGTGTGTTCAAGACCTGGGACACCAGGAAACATGTTATATTGCGGTTTACCACGCCATCCCTGAACGTAACCGCGATACTTACCACGATATTCTGCAGTTATATAAGGGACCAATAAATTTATCTTTTGGGCAGGGGCATAAATACTTACAAATTGATGCTCTGGGGTAGGGCCTAATATTTACAAATTGATGGTCTAGGGCAGGGGCCTAATATAAATTGATGGTCTAGGACAAAGGCCTCACATTTATAAATTGATGGTCTGGGGCAGGGGCCTAATACTTACAAATTGATGTTCTAGGGCAGTGGCTTAATACTTATAAATTGATGTTCTAGAGCAGGGGCCTAATACTTACAAATTGATGTTTTAGGGCAGGGGCCTAATACTTACAAATTGATGGTCTAGGGCAGGGGCCTAATACTTACAAATTGATGGTCTAGGGCAGGGGCCTAATACTTACAAATTGATGTTCTAGGTAAGGGGTCTAATACTTACAAATTGATGTTCTAGGTAAGGGGTTAATACTTACAAATTGATGTTCTATGGCAGGGGCCTGATACTTACAAATTGATGGTCTAGGGCAGGGGTCTAATACTTACAAACTGATGTTCTAGGGCAGGGGCCTAATACTTACAAATTGATCTTCAAGGGCAGGGTTCTATAATACTTACAAATTGATGATCTGGGGTAGGGCCTAATACTTACAAATTGATGTTCTATGGCAGGGGCTTAATACTTCCAAATTTATGTTCTAGGGTAGGGCAGGGGCCTAATACTTACAAATTGATGTGCTATGGCAGGGGTCTAATGCTTACAAATTGATGTTCTAGGACAGGGGTTTATAATACTTACAAATTGATGATCTGGGTTTGGGCCTAATACTTACAAATTGATGATATGGGACAGGAGCTTAATACCTCCAAATTGATGGTCTATGACAGTGGCTTAATGCTTCCAAATTGATGTTCTATGGCAGGGGCCTAATACTTATAAATTGATGCTCTGTGGTAGGGCCTAATACTTACAAATTGATGATCTGGGGTAGGGCCTAATACTTACAAATCGATGGTCCATGGAAGGGGCCTAATGCTTACAAATTGATGTTGTAGGGCAAAGGCCTAATACTTCCAAATTGATATTCTGGGGTAGGGCCTAATATTTACAAACTGATGTTCTTGGGTAGGGCCTAATGCTTACAAATTAATGTTCTAAAGCAAAGGCCTAATACTTATAAATTGATGATCTAGGGCAGGGGCCTAATACTTACAAATTTATGTTCTAGAGCAGGGGCCTAATACTTACAAATTGATGATCTGGGACAGGGGCCTAATACTTATAAATTGATGGTCTAGGCAAAGGCCTAATACTTACAAATTGATGTTCTGGGGTAGGGCCTAATACTTACAAATTGATGGTCCATGGAAGGGGCCTAATGCTTACAAATTGATGTTGTAGGGCAAAGGCCTAATACTTCCAAATTGATATTCTGGGGTAGGGCCTAATATTTACAAACTGATGTTCTTGGGTAGGGCCTAATGCTTACAAATTAATGTTCTAAAGCAAAGGCCTAATGCTTATAAATTGATGTTCTGGGGTAGGGCCTAATACTTATAAATTGATGATCTAGGGCAGGGGCCTAATACTTACAAATTTATGTTCTAGAGCAGGGGCCTAATACTTACAAATTGATGATCTGGGACAGGGGCCTAATACTTATAAATTGATGGTCTAGGCAAAGGCCTAATACTTACAAATTGATGTTCTGGGGTAGGGCCTAATACTTCCAAATTGATGATCTGGGACAGGGTCCTAATACTTCCAAATTGATGTTCTTGGGCAGGGGCCTAATACTTCGGAATTGATGTTCTAGGGGATGGGAATAATACTTGCAAATTGATGTTATGGGGCAGGGGCCTAATACTTCCGAATTGATGGTCTAGGGAAGGGCCTAATGCTTAGAAATTGATGTTCTGGGGTAGGGCCTAATACTTACAAATTGATGTTCTAGGGCAGGGGCCTAATGCTTGCAAATTGATTTTCTAGGGTAGGGCCTAATACTTACAAATTGGTTATCTTGAGCAGAGGCCTAATACTTACAAACTGATGGTCATGGACAGGGGCCTAATACTTACAAATTGATGGTCTAGGGCAGGGGCCTAATACTTACAAATTGATGGTCTAGGGCAGGGGCCTAATACTTACAAATTGATAGTCTAGGGCATGGGCCTAATACTTACAAATTGATGGTCTTGGGCAGGGGCCTAATACTTACAAATTGATGGTCTAGGGCAGGGGCCTAATACTTACAAATTGATGGTCTAGGGCAGGGGCCTAATACTTACAAATTGATGGTCTAGGGCAGGGGCCTAATACTTACAAATTGATGTTCTGGGTAGGGCCTAATACTTACAAATTGATTATCTGGGCCAGGGGCCTAATACTTACAAATTGATGATCTGGGGCAGGGGCCTAATACTTACAAATTGATGTTCTAGGGCAGGGGCCTAATACTTACTACAAAGACTGAAAAATATCGTGCTCTGATTGATAGCAAACACCACCATATTATACCTGGCATATTAATAAAATAGAATGAATGATCTTTAGATAAAGAACAAAAATCAAATATTTGATATTTGTAATATTCAAAATCAATTTGTGGTAAAATACAACTGTTTGATAAAACTATTTTTTTTTAAAAAATTTCTAAACATGCGGTTTGCATAATTAGATCTGAAAAAAAAGATTACTCGTGAATTTACGTATATAGCTTACTGACAGAAACCACCACAGTACTGATATAGTGAAAAAGTACGGTGGTACGCACCATCTGAAAAATTACCACGGTAAACCGGTATAACTGTAATACCGCGCACTCATGTTCTCTTACAGGGTTACCATCTATTACTGGGGCTCCGAGTGGCCGAGTGGTCTAAAGCGCTGTCCGTTACGGATCACTGCCATCTCACCTCTGTCTGCATGGGTTCGAGTCTAGGATTCGGCGAATGTGGACATGTGAGAAAGCCTGTGCTGTAAATGGCGTTAAGCCCAACAACAACAACAACAACAACAACAACAACAACAACTACTATCTATTACTGTATCTATTGCTGAAAGGGCACGTCCACATGTATTGATAGCACTATACCCTAAACCAGTCTCAACCTTGTTATTAAAACAATCCGGCAATGTGCTTCTGACTAACTGAACTTACATCCGGTTACTAATATATAGTCCTTCTATGTATGAATGTTGAGTATTGTTGTTAGTTTGCCGTTTCCAAGATGAAAGAATGGGTGTATGAAGCATATATGTTTCTAATAGCATTGACTCGCAATTACTACTGATTTTGTCTTCTTGTCTGCGGTAGATAAATTTCTTTGCACATAGAATGGTCTTCGCTTTGAAAGAATCACTGGAATATCTAAAAAAATATTTCCACTAGGGTGGGATACAACCTCTATTTATGCCATAGTAGTCATCGTTACCATTTCATCTTCGTATTCTTTCAGCTTCAGAAGGCATCTGCCTATAAACTGTGCTACAGCTCTAATATGTGTTTAAGATTTATTGCAGGGCGACTCATATTCCTGTCTGATATGCAATACTTTCCTTTCTATCAAGATTATTGGGGTATTTACCGGTTTATCGAAACGAGGTAATACTCATAATTATACCGTATCTTTAATATTCATCATACGGTCTATATACCCTTCATTTGAGTCACAAAGTTCTATAAACTGGTTGGAACAGGTTGGTGAGCGATCTCTGGACAAAAGCAATCCTGTTTTTAGGCACCTATACTGGAATAACTAATTGCGTATTTCTTGATCCGTAATACATATTTCATGTTCACTGAAGCTAATTGACATTTTTTTACATTATAACGACTCTATTGTCTTAAATAAGTATTAGAAAAGAGTGAAAAGCAACAAGTTTGTGTAAATTTATCAAATAAGTTTACCTTTTAATGGCGCTAAATAACCTAACAGTCAAATAATTTATTTCCCAAGAAAACAAAGTAAAAATGTAAAAAGAACCCAAATAATCATAGAAGTACTAAAACAGGGCCTAATGAATAAAGTTATGAATAGCCTTTAATGGTATTTCAAAATAATTTCCAACTCTGAAGGTCCTGATGTGCCTGTAGCGGCTTGTATTAGCTAATGTAATAATATATCAATGATCCTAATTGTAGTGATGTGCCAACAGTATTTGCTTGAATCACAGTAATATAATCCAAGGTTTCCTTATTTGAATTCATTATAATTACAAGTTAATGTCTCTTTCCAAGAATATTACAAGGCATCTTGTATTTTCAGAGAAGAATATTTGGAGTTAAATAATTTCACAAAACAATCAAAATCTGAATTCAACAATAGAAATTATTTCTACCATGGTGTTAACGCAGAAATAAATATTTTTTTCCAGTAAACAAGATTATAAAGTCCTAGGTCACAATTAGCGTTTTCTATACAATCAATCGATTTTATAATGGAAAATTCCATTCTAGAAGATTATGTTACTAAAATTTTAATAAATTGCATGGTAAATACAGTGTTCTTGACAAGATAATTTTTACTTCTTTTGATAACGATCCTAATATTAAACCATCACTCTGCATATATTATCTATGTACACTGTATTAGTGGTTTAAAGAATAAAAAGATCTACGATTCTGGTCAGGTAGACAATGAACTTTTTTTTGAACAAGGTCAGCTTTAAAATACAATTTTACATAACGAATACGTATATAGTGAAATTAAAAGAAACATAACAAACGATGCAAATTCAGTATGCATAACAATATTTTCCTGAATAGTTGGAATGCCAGTTTTGAAATCTATATAACAGTTATGAAAGGTTATATGAACCTTTTCCATCATATTTTATTTCTTCTCATGCTTTGTTAAGATGTTTTAATCTACATGCTTTACACAGGGCCTTGATTTTATCTGTACATACCTGATCTGTTTGTTTTGTCAGTGCCATATTTTGAAGTTATTTGTAGGTACTAACATTTGGCTTAGACAAATCTTAACAGGACCGCTGCCATGGCTTCACTCTTTGAGGGGCGCTGTACTTTTCTTTTCACCTTTACTGTTATGGGAATATGATGATCTTCCCGTACCTCTCTACCCAATGCCAGGATGCTTCTTTCTTGGAGGGGCACTGAACCTGTCTTTTTCTTCTGTACTCCACGGGTATACGGTCTTCCCGTACCTCTCTACCCAATGCCAGGATGCTTCTTTCTTGGAGGGGCACTGAACCTGTCTTTTCTTCTGTACTCCACGGGTATACGGTCTTCCCGTACCTCTCTACCCAATGCCAGGATGCTTCTTTCTTGGAGTGCACTGAACCTGTCTTTTCTTCTGTACTCCACGGGTATACGGTCTTCCCGTACCTCTCTACCCAATGCCAGGATGCTTCTTTCTTGGAGGGGCACTGAACCTGTCTTTTTCTTCTGTACTCCACGGGTATACGGTCTTCCCGTACCTCTCTACCCAATGCCAGGATGCTTCTTTCTTGGAGGGGCACTGAACCTGTCTTTTCTTCTGTACTCCACGGGTATACGGTCTTCCCGTACCTCTCTACCCAATGCCAGGATGCTTCTTTCTTGGAGTGCACTGAACCTGTCTTTTCTTCTGTACTCCACGGGTATACGGTCTTCCCGTACCTCTCTACCCAATGCCAGGATGCTTCTTTCTTGGAGGGGCACTGAACCTGTCTTTTCTTCTGTACTCCACGGGTATACGGTCTTCCCGTACCTCTCTACCCAATGCCAGGATGCTTCTTTCTTGGAGGGGCACTGAACCTGTCTTTTCTTCTGTACTCCACGGGTATACGGTCTTCCCGTACCTCTCTACCCAATGCCAGGATGCTTCTTTCTTGGAGGGGCACTGAACCTGTCTTTTCTTCTGTACTCCACGGGTATACGGTCTTCCCCCTTGGAGGGGCACTGAACCTGTCTTTTCTTCTGTACTCCACGGGTATACGGTCTTCCCGTACCTCTCTACCCAATGCCAGGATGCTTCTTTCTTGGAGGGGCACTGAACCTGTCTTTTCTTCTGTACTCCACGGGTATACGGTCTTCCCGTACCTCTCTACCCAATGCCAGAATGCTTCTTTCTTGGAGGGGCACTGAACCTGTCTTTTCTTCTGTACTCCACGGGTATACGGTCTTCCCGTACCTCTCTACCCAATGCCAGGATGCTTCTTTCTTGGAGGGGCACTGAACCTGTCTTTTCTTCTGTACTCCACGGGTATACGGTCTTCCCGTACCTCTCTACCCAATGCCAGGATGCTTCTTTCTTGGAGGGGCACTGAACCCTGTCTTTTCTTCTGTACTCCACGGGTATACGGTCTTCCCGTACCTCTCTACCCAATGCCAGGATGCTTCTTTCTTGGAGGGGCACTGAACCTGTCTTTTCTTCTGTACTCCACGGGTATACGGTCTTCCCGTACCTCTCTACCCAATGCCAGGATGCTTCTTTCTTGGAGGGGCACTGAACCTGTCTTTTCTTCTGTACTCCACGGGTATACGGTCTTCCCGTACCTCTCTACCCAATGCCAGGATGCTTCTTTCTTGGAGGGGCACTGAACCTGTCTTTTCTTCTGTACTCCACGGGTATACGGTCTTCCCGTACCTCTCTACCCAATGCCAGGATGCTTCTTTCTTGGAGGGGCACTGAACCTGTCTTTTCTTCTGTACTCCACGGGTATACGGTCTTCCCGTACCTCTCTACCCAATGCCAGGATGCTTCTTTCTTGGAGGGGCACTGAACCTGTCTTTTCTTCTGTACTCCACGGGTATACGGTCTTCCCGTACCTCTCTACCCAATGCCAGGATGCTTCTTTCTTGGAGGGGCACTGAACCTGTCTTTTCTTCTGTACTCCACGGGTATACGGTCTTCCCGTACCTCTCTACCCAATGCCAGGATGCTTCTTTCTTGGAGGGGCACTGAACCTGTCTTTTCTTCTGTACTCCACGGGTATACGGTCTTCCCGTACCTCTCTACCCAATGCCAGGATGCTTCTTTCTTGGAGGGGCACTGAACCTGTCTTTTCTTCTGTACTCCACGGGTATACGGTCTTCCCGTACCTCTCTACCCAATGCCAGGATGCTTCTTTCTTGGAGGGGCACTGAACCTGTCTTTTCTTCTGTACTCCACGGGTATACGGTCTTCCCGTACCTCTCTACCCAATGCCAGGATGCTTCTTTCTTGGAGGGGCACTGAACCTGTCTTTTCTTCTGTACTCCACGGGTATACGGTCTTCCCGTACCTCTCTACCCAATGCCAGGATGCTTCTTTCTTGGAGGGGCACTGAACCTGTCTTTTCTTCTGTACTCCACGGGTATACGGTCTTCCCGTACCTCTCTACCCAATGCCAGGATGCTTCTTTCTTGGAGGGGCACTGAACCTGTCTTTTCTTCTGTACTCCACGGGTATACGGTCTTCCCGTACCTCTCTACCCAATGCCAGGATGCTTCTTTCTTGGAGGGGCACTGAACCTGTCTTTTCTTCTGTACTCCACGGGTATACGGTCTTCCCGTACCTCTCTACCCAATGCCAGGATGCTTCTTTCTTGGAGGGGCACTGAACCTGTCTTTTCTTCTGTACTCCACGGGTATACGGTCTTCCCGTACCTCTCTACCCAATGCCAGGATGCTTCTTTCTTGGAGGGGCACTGAACCTGTCTTTTCTTCTGTACTCCACGGGTATACGGTCTTCCCGTACCTCTCTACCCAATGCCAGGATGCTTCTTTCTTGGAGGGGCACTGAACCTGTCTTTTCTTCTGTACTCCACGGGTATACGGTCTTCCCGTACCTCTCTACCCAATGCCAGGATGCTTCTTTCTTGGAGGGGCACTGAACCTGTCTTTTCTTCTGTACTCCACGGGTATACGGTCTTCCCGTACCTCTCTACCCAATGCCAGGATGCTTCTTTCTTGGAGGGGCACTGAACCTGTCTTTTCTTCTGTACTCCACGGGTATACGGTCTTCCCGTACCTCTCTACCCAATGCCAGGATGCTTCTTTCTTGGAGGGGCACTGAACCTGTCTTTTCTTCTGTACTCCACGGGTATACGGTCTTCCCGTACCTCTCTACCCAATGCCAGGATGCTTCTTTCTTGGAGGGGCACTGAACCTGTCTTTTCTTCTGTACTCCACGGGTATACGGTCTTCCCGTACCTCTCTACCCAATGCCAGGATGCTTCTTTCTTGGAGGGGCACTGAACCTGTCTTTTCTTCTGTACTCCACGGGTATACGGTCTTCCCGTACCTCTCTACCCAATGCCAGGATGCTTCTTTCTTGGAGGGGCACTGAACCTGTCTTTTCTTCTGTACTCCACGGGTATACGGTCTTCCCGTACCTCTCTACCCAATGCCAGGATGCTTCTTTCTTGGAGGGGCACTGAACATGTCTTTTCTTCTGTACTCCACGGGTATACGGTCTTCCCGTACCTCTCTACCCAATGCCAGGATGCTTCTTTCTTGGAGGGGCACTGAACCTGTCTTTTCTTCTGTACTCCACGGGTATACGGTCTTCCCGTACCTCTCTACCCAATGCCAGGATGCTTCTTTCTTGGAGGGGCACTGAACCTGTCTTTTCTTCTGTACTCCACGGGTATACGGTCTTCCCGTACCTCTCTACCCAATGCCAGGATGCTTCTTTCTTGGAGGGGCACTGAACCTGTCTTTTCTTCTGTACTCCACGGGTATACGGTCTTCCCGTACCTCTCTACCCAATGCCAGGATGCTTCTTTCTTGGAGGGGCACTGAACCTGTCTTTTCTTCTGTACTCCACGGGTATACGGTCTTCCCGTACCTCTCTACCCAATGCCAGGATGCTTCTTTCTTGGAGGGGCACTGAACCTGTCTTTTCTTCTGTACTCCACGGGTATACGGTCTTCCCGTACCTCTCTACCCAATGCCAGGATGCTTCTTTCTTGGAGGGGCACTGAACCTGTCTTTTCTTCTGTACTCCACGGGTATACGGTCTTCCCGAAACCTCTCTACCCAATGCCAGGACCTTTAACATGGCTTCACTCTTGGAGGGGCACTGAACCTGTCTTTTCTTCTGTACTCCACGGGTATATGGTCTTCCCGTACCTCTCTACCCAATGCCAGGACCTTTAACATGGCTTCACTCTTGGAGGGGCACTGAACCTGTCTTTTCTTCTGTACTCCACGGGTATATGGTCTTCCCGTACCTCTCTACCCAATGCCAGGACCTTTAACATGGCTTAACTCTTGGAGGGGCACTGAACCTGTCTTTTCTTCTGTACTCCACGGGTATATGGTCTTCCCGTACCTCTCTATCCAATGCCAAACCTTCTACATGGTCCAATAGGTTTTCCTGCACTATTTATATTCATCTATTCAGTTATAATATAGTTTTATTTAAGTCGTTTGGGTTGATTAAATATTTTAAATTCTGTAATTCATTGGCTGGCTGGTACTGTAGTAAAGTACATTTATAATACGTGAAGAATTCTCATTCTTAAATCATGGCAGATTAACCAGGTCAAGTCAATTCGGTCCAGAAGGCCACTCATTAAGTTTGAATGGAGGCCACACAAACATCATGTGATGATAAGAGTACATTTGAGCTTTAGAGGTATCATGCACACCCTTATTTTTAATTGACTCGATAATGTGAGGTCAGACCATGATTGTTTATTTATTTCAAAATAATGATTTAAATTGTTTAAGAATCTTTCAGTGATTCGGATTGTGTTGCTTTGATGCGCATATAGAGATTATATAAGCGAATATAAGCACCACGTATGTTATTCTACAGTTTATACGAGCTTTGTGTGTGTGTATGTGTGTGTGTGTGTGTGTGTGTGTGTGTGTGAGAGAGAGAGAGAGAGAGAGAGAGAGAGAGAGAGAGAGAGAGAGAGAGAGAGAGAGAGAGAGAGAGAGAGAGAGAGAGAGAGATAGTAATTTATGTATAATTGTTCTTGGACTAGTACTAGTAATTGTTAATTGACTCAATAATGTGAGAAGGTCAGACGATGATAAGCGAATATAAGCGAATATAAGCACCACGTATATTATTCTACAGTTTATACTAGCTGTGTGTGTGTGTGTGTGTTTGTGTGTGTGTGTGTGTGTGTGTGAGAGAGAGAGAGAGAGAGAGAGAGAGAGAGAGAGAGAGAGAGAGAGAGAGAGAGAGAAGGGGGTCGTGATTTATGATCATGACATATTTTCAAGGACTCAAACATTTAAATAATTTAGTCGGATTACGTGAAACTCTGAAGGTCTTTAGTGATATTCTACTTTCACGGGATTACCGCGAAGTTAAACGTTTGGATTTAGAACTAATTGTTAAGTGGTGCTAGCACGTTATCGCATACGCACATCATAACCTTCGTTCGTAATGTCTTTGGATAGTTTCTGGTTTATTGTGAAATTGATAGTACAGTTTGAGATATTCTAGGAATTGATTAACTGTAATTTATTTGTAATTCTTTCACTTTAATTGATTTTATATTTTTGGGAAATAAATTCATATGTTATAAAATTGAATGCTTGTGTTCCCATTTACTTAAATTTGAGCCCCTAGAAGTAACATTGTCTCTTCGTCACCAGCCATTCCTGCCAATTCTCTAATCTCCTTTATAAGCTGTAGTTACCTGTGCGGAGATTTCCTTGTTTTCTTTTCATTAGTATGCATAAACAAAATTATTTAGTATACCTAAACAAAATTATGTCATCAGCAATACTATGTAAGAATCTTTTACAAACCAATGAAAGTGTCTGTTTCATTGATCAATAAGTGGCTATGTTTAAATAAAAGAGAAACTTTGATTAGGTTATTTAAATAACGTGAATGGGCACGTTTGGTCACAGTGCCTGAAAATTTTACCTTTGCGCGAGGCAAACTTCACACGTTCAGGTGTTTTACAACCCGATTATTTCCCTTGAAGCCTAATGGGGATACCGACTACCTGCACGCTCGACTTACCTCTGAAAATGAAAAGGTTGACAACGTGCAAAATCCACGCCGATCCAAGAACTGAAGAATTAACAACGGACGGAAGTGTTTTAGCGATCATGGGTACATGTTAACACTCCAAAAAATTTTACGTATAATTACGTTTAAGACATGACATTGATCTTACAAAATCATTACAACAAAGGGGCCATCTATTCGGAATTGTTTTGCTAAGATCTTAATACATATTGTGAACCGCAAGCTGATTGGCGTATGGTACGGTATCCAAACTTAATAAATCGCCAGGTGGCAAGAGTTCCTACTTAGTGGTGTAAAATACGCTTGCAGCGACTGGTTAAGAACGCTTTTGTAGATTTATCACGACCCTGGCGGTCACGGGCGATAAAGGAGCATGTGGGATTCGCCCGAGGATATGTTGTTTTTTTTTTTGGGTCCTCGGCTTACTTGTCTACTAATTTGCTGTTTATGTAACTCTGACTTTCTCTTGTTTATTTGCTTTTTAAATAATCACAAAGAATTAATTCTGACTTTTTAAAATTTGTCTTCGTCATTTTCGGGGTAGATAGTGGAGTGAATGGCTAGCCATAATATGCACTAGAAATCGTATGCTCATTACCTTCTCTGCATGGAATCCCAAAAACATACGTGTTTTTTTTTTTTTTTTTGCCAATAGGTATCTCGTTAATTCCATAATGGCACACATTGCCATTCAATCTTTGTCACCTTTTGATTGACTGCTTCCTTTGAATGCGATTTAAGACGGCCGTATCATCTGTATCCGTTATTTGGTACCTTGTCTCATGCTACTACGACGGCTATCTGGGTCAATACCATTCGTTCTCGTCAAATTCTCAAAAAGGACTTTTGTTACCATTATTGGAGGTCAAGGGGGTGCCTTTCACGTGATGATGGCCTTCCCTCCTTTTACTGACCTGGATCCATACTGCCTTCCACGCTGGCCTTTTGCGATTTAGGCCAGATCATGCTGACTCCTTGCGTCTAACGCTTTAAATATAACAATGAACGGCACAGGATACATGCATAAATGTGCCGTTTTCTATTTTTACTTTTAAAAATGATGCAGCCAGGTTCTTTGGTCAGGTTGGATGTCAATTTATTTCAAAAGGTGTCCCACATATTTAAACAATGCCCACCCCGCTGTTTAAAAAAAGCTACAAAAACATTAAAAAAAAAAATAACAATAAAAAACCCAACTTAGAAAAAATCATGTCATGTATAAACGTGTTTAACAAAATTTTCATTAACAGTGGCGTATTGAGTTAGTGAAGATAATGTATCGATAAAGTAAGCGTCATATACCGTCAGATGGTTCAAATTATGCCCTACAAACGCATAAAATGGAGTTTTCGGGGATGTTGCTGTATAGGATACCGCCGAGAATTCCATCACAGAGACTTTCAATCTCATTAAAATCAGATCTCCAATCCATTTTATGTGACGATCTGAGAGCAATGTCTTAGGGGTCATGTTTTGGTGACCTTGAATTAGCCAATGGCTGTGTAGCATTAAAAAAAATCTGTAAGTGAATCAAATCGTTCGGCACACTTTGGTGCTCTTCACTCGCACTGCTCAGACTCCCAAACGCGAAGATATAAAACTAGATCCGATTTTAATCGGAGTAAGAGACATTTCACCTACTTGCCCCACCCCCAGTTCATAGCAACATTTATGAATCAGCTGCTGTCTTTTGCGCCTTCACAACAGCCACTTCATGATCACGAGCCGCACAACAGCTACCCACAAAGTGGTCATCGTGTAAGTTCTACGAATTCGTGGCCATCTTTTAAAACGATGAAACCAGCTCAAAATTGTATGTTAGGACTACGAATTATATCTGCAAACTATATCCAATCGGCCTTAACATCAGTTCTAGAGTTCCCGGAATTCGAAGCATATTCCTTGCACAGCTGCAGATTGTTTTCAGACGTTTTGTACGCAACTCTCATTTAACCACGTTACGTCATACACATATATTTGCATTCGTCCGGCATGCTACAGATTTAACTGCAGAATATTGTATACAACGTTAATTTGTCTTTCGATCGGCATTCAATTTCTTAGCTGATTTGAAGGAAGTATATGAAGCATTTGTGGAACGAAACACGTCATTTGTATATAATGTGTGGTGTATATCGACCTTTACGTTTGTGAAGTATAGTTAACCAACATACCATAATATACCTTATATCTCAATACGTTCCAACAAATAATATTAAACAGGTTCAGAGCACAAGTCCTAGTTCCTGCATACCAATGCGACATTAACGCCGGCACATTGGGGCGGAACGGGACTTGTCCCACACCCTTGCCGGAGTTCAATTTTAAACTTGTTTTGGATAACGTGTGTAAAATTTAATTCTACGGGCGCCTCTGCAAAAATAGCTGATTAATCGCACTTCGCTACCCCGTATAAAATATACAGTATTTGACTTAGTTTTGTGGGATCTTTTTCCGAGGATATTCATGTGCAATAATGCGAATAGCAAATAAATTGGTATTTAGGTTCAACTGACCTGTCGCCAGAGAGGAGGTTGTTGTTGTTGTTGTTGTTGTTGTTGTTGTTGTTGTTGTTGTTGTAGGGTTTAACGCCCTTTTTCAGCACAAGATAGACTATACATGGCGGCCAGTATAACTGGTGGAGGAAGAGCCCTGGAAAACCCCGAGAAGAACCACCGACCCACTAGAAGCTACTGGAAGGCTTTCTCACGTACCCACGTTAGCCGAGCCTGAGAGTCGAACCCACGCAGAAAGAGGTGAGATGGCAGTGGAGATGTAACTAACCCTACACATTATCACACTATACCCTATCACTGTTAGTATTTTATGTTGGTTCGTACCCCATGTGAATTGGTATTAATTTATCATGTTTACCCGGGTTTAAAGTTAAACGTAGAAGCTATTAAGAACTGAATTTGTACATGAGATGTAGTGTATGAGGCGCCATATCTGACAAAAGCTGGTCTAATCAAAACGTTGCCATTAAAATTTTAATGTCATATGTCCAGAATTCTAATTTCATGTGTTGTATCAAAACTGTTTGTCCTTAAAGTTCCATTTTCAATGGGCGAGATTTTAGATTTTATATGCTGAAATAAACAGTAGTGGTTGAAAGTTACATTTTTCTATGTCGAGATTTTAGATTGTGTCGTTTGAATTACATGGCGGTGGTTGAAATTTCAATTTTATACGTCGTGAATTCCTAATTTACGTATTGGTTCAAAGAGTTTATGTTGAAAGTTCCATTTCATATGTTGAGTATTTAGATCTCATCTGTTGAATTACACAGCGCAGTTTGAAAATTCATCGTCCGCTATCGAGTTTTTAGACTGTATCTTCTACACGGCGGTTGTTGAAATTTTAAGGCCATATGTTGAGAGTTCCAATTAAACATGTTAAATCACATCGATTGTGCTGAAAGTTCCATTTCGTATGTTAAGTTTTTAGATTGTATCTGTTGAATTACACAGCGGTGATTGGACATTTTATTGTGCTTGTCAGAATTGCTACTTTTATATGGTGAAATGATGTGTTGGTGTTAAAAGTAACGTCCACTTCAACAATTCAAAATAATATCAAGTATTAAGATAACATCATTCGTGTATTCAGTTATGAGGCGCCATTTCATTTCATGCATTTACAGTTTGAAAGTTACCATTCCCAGTTCGAGAATTACTGTGAATTTCTTCGTTAGAAGTTATTCTCGTGAACGGACAGCGTTATTTTTTAAACAAGGAGGCTGCTTCTCGTTGCTGTGAAATTCAACAAATGAAATCTAAATACTCGCCATATGAAATGGAATTTTCATCACAAACAGTTACATTCAACGTGTGAATTAAGGATTCTCGAAATATGATTTTGAAATTTCAAACACCGCTGTGCAATTCAAAATATACACTGTAAAACGTTTAAACCACCACTATATAATTCAACATATAAAATCTAAAATCTCGATCTCGAAATTGGAACTTAAAGGACATGCAGTTTGATGCAGCACATTGTATTGGATTTTTCGATGTAATGACATCGAAATTTCAACTGCAACTTTATCAGGGGACCAGCTTTTGTCTGCTACGTCTTCTCCTAATAGTGACAGTCGGAAAGATTCGGTCTCAATCCAATCAACTTAAAAGACAAAATTCGCTTGAGGCACCACGCCTTTGTCATCGATGCTATCAGCGGTCATTTGATGCTGCCGCTTTTTAGGATTTGGCTGGGATATATCGATACGTTAAATGTAGGTAAAGTTGCACCTGGCAAATTCCTACCATATGTAATGGCTTACGAGTCCAACTGCGAACTGCAGAGACCCAGATCTGCCAGAGCTATCAGATCTGGATATGTGCACTTGTTTGGAGAAATCAATAGAATAAACTACATAGACCCTGATCTTCGGACGCATTATGCTACGACATATCATGATCTTTGTTTGCAGTATGATTTGACTTATAAGCGAGTATACAGGGTATGTCCCACTTACCAATATATGTGCGGAGCTTGTTGTTTATCTAATATTCTTATGTCGTATGTGGATCGGTGAATCGGTCAGTGATGGGGGGGAAGCAATCCTCCAGGGCATACTGTAATGATCCACCTGTACAGATAAAAATACGTTTGGAAAAGTTTTGGTTGTTTCCGCGCTCACTTTTCTGTAAAGGAGGGGGCTGAGCACTGTCTTCTCCTCCATCCCGCAGTAATCGCTCCTTAAATTTCAACTCCTTAAAGCTTCAACATTTAAAATTAATCTGTCAGTCTCCGTGATGTTTTTCAAGGAGAAAAAGTAAATCTGACGGGAATAACTTTGTTAATTACTGACAGAGGAAACCAGAAATCTGAGATATTTGTACTATATTTGAGTAAACAGCAGATTGTGCGGAATGTATACATAATAAAACGATGCTTAATATGTATCATATACAGGTATGGTTTACTCAGATATACCTCATTTTATGACAGGTGTGATCTTTTGGATCAAAATATCACAGAAACAAATCTTATTACAAGAAATCTCTTATTCAGTAAGAAAGTGACACTGAGATGGCCCAGAATGTTGTGAGCATTTTCACGACACTATTAAGAGTCACCTATTTCAGCAAAATAAAAAAATATGTCTTACATGTATTCAGGGCCAGTAATTTACATAAAGAAGTCGTGCATTTTGTTCGCCAGAAAGTGAAGCTCCCCCCAAAAAAACAAATAAAAAAAACTGAAATCCAATTTGTTCGGAGATGTTGGCGATTTCTACTATTGGATTGAATGCAGGATTGTCCAAAAGGCAACTAATGAAGGGAGAAAAATAGTTGGCTCTTTGATTACAGTTCAATCCACGTTTCGTAAATAACCAAAGTTATCTGAAATAATGCTGTATGACATTCGAGATTCGATCTGTAGGATTGATGTCAAAGTTGTTATGGTTCACAAATCTTTTTTAAAAAAATGAACGGGCATGATAGCAATATTTATAATTCATATATTAACATTGACAGTAATAATAATGTCATATCAATAAAACTACTTGTGTTTAATCCGAATACTTTCCTGGCGGTGAGTAAAATGACGATTATGATCACTCCGATGACCATACTTTCAACGTTGATTATTTTCAATTCGATCAAAACGTTGAAACATTATACTTTGGGTTTTTGGCCTTCGAGTTGTTCGGGTGTGGTGTTCGAGTTATTTCTTTCTTTTTTTTGTGGTATCGAAACGGAGGAGAAGGCAGATATTCAAGAATATAAGAACAGTAACAGTGATACAGTGGAATAGGGTACTATTGACAGCTCAGGTGACTATTATGACGACGAAAAGATTATGTTGTTGTTGGGTTTTCAGCACAAGATAGGCTATACATGGCGGCCAGTATTAATGGTGGAGGAAGAACCCTGGAAAACCCTGGGAAGAACCACCGACCCACGAGCAGCTGCTGGCAGGCTTTCTCACTTACCCACGTTAGCCGAGTCTGGACTCGAACTCACGCAGAGGTGAGATGGCAGTGATAAGTAACAGACAGCGCTTTAGACCACTAGGCCACTCTCACACCCCCCCAATTTTTTTATTATTATTATTATTATTATTATTATTATTATTATTATTATTATTATTATTATTATTATTATTATTATTATTATTATTTCTATGTCTGTCTTTCAGATCCACGCATCAGGGATTGGCCCCTGATGCCTTCCATAGTTCCGTCCGTTTTAATAACTGCCCTATATTTGGTGTTTGTCCTCGTTATGCCCAGGGTAATGCAGAACAAGCCAGCACTGAACCTGCAGATTCCTATTGTTCTTTATAACTTTGGAATGGTTTTCTTTTCCTTCTACATTTTTGTAGAGGTAACGTATGTCTCTCTGATTGCCAGTTTGTTTACCAGTCTATCTTTCCGTCTTTTCATTTGCAAGAATTGGTTTCACTAGATGGAAAACCCCATTATTTGCACGGAGATTCACAATTGTTTTTCATTTAACAAGAATTCAGACACATTTCAACATCATCATTAGAAAATGTTTCCAAAATTGTATACTTAGAGCAAGTGCCCGTGGACCATTTATGTTGCAATTTTCTTTAGAACACATTTTCTTTCCTACACATATAGGCCTAAAGTTTAAAAGATGTTCATGATTTTCTATTCACAGAATATGCGAGCGAGGGCAGAATATATATTGTATACAAATATATATTTGAGTCATTTAAGTTAGAGCATTTCCATTTCGCTTTGAATTTTTGTCACAATATTCTTAATTTTGCTTTCTTATCATCAGAATAATTGATGATGAATAAGCATAACATTGAATATCTGAAATTTTCGGTGTAATTTATATAGCTAAAATCAATGTGCATAGTTGCATAATTTACCGCTGGTTTTCTTTTTTTTGTTTTGTTTTGTTTTGTTTTTGTAATTATTGTAAGTTTTGTTCGGATAAATCGAGTTTTCTCTGTCTTGCCTTTATCCAGTCATCGTTTTGTTCTTTGTGACATCAAATCAACGCTAATATGTAAACAAGCAAGACATCCGATGCATGGGAAACTGGTTCTGCGATCCAAAAATCATTCAATGCTGCTGAAAATCTAATATTGTTTATTTTAAAACTTATTGTCATACGACCATTTTATAACATCTGCGGTTTATCATCAATTTATAGTTTTATTACGTACCGCGCTGTACATTTTCACGCCCTCAATATGAATAAATGCAATTTTAGAATGTGGAAATTAGGGGAATATTCCTTAAGCATGTGAATGAGAAAAATTTAAATTGTCATCAACTCCCATTTTTAAGTACAGCTCTCCACTATAAATGGGGAAACTTTTGAATGAAATTTTTTTTCTCCTAAGAATGAAAAAAATAGTCATTTCGCTTTAGAAAAAGGTCAAATAAACGGCGTAAAGAATAAACTCGGGTGTCATCTAGTAATAAATAATAAACTCAGGTGGCTACAGTAACGTATTGATATTTGTATCTTTTAATTCGTCTAGAAAGAAAACGTTCACGGGACGTAGAATATTTTATTTTGGTAAAAATTTTACTTTATTGTAATGTCCACATAGCCCTCATGACGTAATCATGTATCCCGATGAATACATAGAATTGTCATTTTTTTAATAATCATAGATACTTTAAATCGAATTAGATACAAACTTAATTATTACATTCTTTGGTCGGAGGTACATGACAGTGGATTAAACCTTGAAACTTCAACCATAAAAAATATTTTCTGTTGTTTGATTTTTTTTAAAAATCTATCCTAATTATTTTTATGCACAAGGAAATTTTAATATAGACAGAGAAGTGTCGTTTTATTCTGTTTTTGGTCACGTGGCCATAAGGTCAAGTGAGCTTATGGTTTGGCTCTATGTCCGTCTGACAGTCAGAATTTGCTTGTTACCTTTATGGATGTCGCGTTTCGATCGATCGATTTTGATCCAACTTGATATCATTATCGTTTCTGTTGAGTTCGAATTTGGACGAGATCGATCCAGAATAATGAGGTGGTCTTGCAACAAATTGGCTGAAATTGTCACTACTCTCGACTCCATCTTTCTGATCCGACTTTGATCAGAAGCAAAATATTTACATGTATCATTAAGATTTAGGACAAGTTCACTAATGAGCAAGATAAATGCATATTATAGAGGTAATATTGTATCTGTTTGACTGTGGAGCCATTCTGAAAGCCATGTGTCTGATCCGAATTTAATCAAACTTAGAAACTATAGTAATATCAAGATCGTGTTAACTGATACTGATCTAAGCATATAAATAAGGTCATCTTGCACCTGATTGGCAGAGTTTGTTGTTTCATGATCTTTTTCTGATCCGAGTTCGATCAGACTTGTGATGTATAGCAATACCAAGAACCCTGGTCTTTCCCGATTGAGAGCGAGATCCACGCTTATTATTGAGGCGATTTTGCATCTGTTCGGCTTTTCTTCTACCAATCTGGAGGTCGATTTTGATCAGTATTGGAAACTAGGCTAATGTCATCAAGATCGATAATGCATAACCCAAGCATATTAATGAGGTTATCTTTCTGACTGACTGAATTTATGCCACCCTAGAGACTGTATTTCTAATCTATTTTAGAGTAAACTTTGTATCATGGTCATAGATGGGTAGCATTATTGATCTTACATCTAAACTTGTCTCCACTCTAGTGATTATTTTTGATCAAACGTTTATGCAATTAAGTAACAGAGTTTATCTCATAGAAATCGAACGAGCTTTAGTATGAACAAAATACGCGATTATTAATGAAATTCAGCGCAATTAGAACTAGTTCTGAGTATGATATGGTCTGTAATATAGTTGTGTTCTGTTTCAAAAAAGACTTTTTCGATCTCTAAGCAAAGCAAAGAGAGTAATTGGCGATTTTGACAATTGAAAATCAGAGGTTTCGGGTTAAAACAAAAGTTCTTCCCATTCCCCAAAAATTCAAAAGCGGATAAAAATAAATATAATTTACATACAAAATGTATCCATTTCAATTTTATAATTAGCATAATAATGCACTCTGGGAATTAAATAGTATAATATATAAATATAACAAGTAACACTATAAGTAGATGAAGTAATATGTTATGAATTAGGTTTATAAAACTGATGACTTTGTTACAATACTGTATTGAGACAATATTATAAGGATGTCTTATGAGTGGATGAAGAAAAAGTAATAATAGTTGGCATTGTGCTGGATTCCATTGGAAGCATACCAGGTTGAACTCCCATGCCAAGCCAGGTTGGCAACCACTTTGTCTTCTTAGGCAAGACACTCTACTCTCATTATCTAATAAAGCAAGTGGAAGCCTCCTGTCAGAGCATCTTGTAAAAGAAAGGTAGGTGAGAATATTGTAACTGATGATGGTAGAGCTCAGAAATGACTTTTAGGGACAAAAATGTTTATATGACCTTGACTTAACCAAACTAACATATTATTATTCATCATTTCATGGACATCAATAAAGAAGAGATAGTAAAAGAAGAAATGCTTGATAAATCAATAATATATATATATATATATATATATATATATATATATATATATATATATATATATATATATATATATATATATATATATATATATATATATAATATATATATATATATATATATATATATATATATATATATGTGTTATTCTACTTATTGTATTTTCTTGACTGATTTATCTTCAGTAGGAACATACTTGTAAAATAAATGTACATGTTTACACATTAGTTTGAAGAGAATTAAGTCTAAAACTTTACCAGATATGAAATTCTTAAATGTTGGAAAGCAAGTTTTGTAAGTTTGGTGAAACCAAGTTTGACAATTACTAGCATTGCTAATTTAAAGTGCCAGAAATGTTTTGTATGTTATCACATTTTGTTCATTATTTTATAGCATTTCATACATTAATAATGACATATTAGTTTAATATTTATATTTTGTAGTTAAAGCTTTTAATTAAAAAGCTCTAATATGTTTTTCTCTTAAAAATTTTTCCAAATTGGTTACCGAGTGTAAAGAAATGCATTGCACAAATGGAATTTTCAAAACCTCCTATGCATATAATTACAAGCCATTACTTCACCTCTAACAACATATATACTTCAGGAGTATAATCAAGATTCCAACTATATCACTTAAAGTTGTCTGTTGAATGCTGACCCTTAGCACAGGAGTTGGATGGTTGAAGAGTGGAGTAGAACAAAATTTGAAAATGTAAAATGTCTTGAAATGTTTTCACATTGTTAAATATATACAAAGAAAAGTATTACCATCATTAGTCGCCACAAATACATGTGACAATATGATAAGGCATAATTGCTAGCAATTCATGAAACCTATTCCAAATATAGGCAAACCTACCTAATACAAAGAGCGAGTTTACATAGGTTTTGTTCAAAGCCGTATACAAGTCTAATAATTAAATGGTCAACTCTCAAGTTAGCCAAGCAAGTACTATCTTGTAATAATTCTTACTGTTACTGAATGATTTACCTGAAATTATGCAATTTTTGTTTTACAAGCTACTGATGGCTGGATGGCTGACAGACTACTCTGTATTTGGTTGCCAGCCGGTAGATTATTCTGACTCTGCAAATGGTGTCCGGGTGAGTACAAGTTTTTTTTCTTCTTTGGATTTGATCAGTCTGGAATCACAAGCTCCCTCATAGCATATATCTGTCAATAGATATAATGCTTGTTCTACAATATTGGTTTTCTATTTTTAGCTAGACAAAAGCATGTATTGTTAAAATGTCAGTACTAGAATAATTAAATCAATAAAATTCAGACAATTAGTGCAATTTGATATAGTATAGCTTTAAATTTTTTGTATTTAATGTGCACCTTGTTCTCTAAATGGAATGTAGCATTTTCAAGTCATTAGATGCTTTGATTTATGTATTTGCATAGTTTTTCATTTGAAATACTGAAGATACAGAAATTAAAAAATTGAATAATTTAAAGAAATAAGTAATTAATGATGAAGTATTTTCTTTTCAGATGGCAAGAGCATGTTGGTTGTTTTTCATTTCAAAATATGTAGAACTTTCAGACACTGTGAGTATGAAATAAATGTTATATATATTGTTATGGAATTCACAGAACTGAGCAATATTACAGAACAGTTTGTAAACCCAGACTCGTAATCATAGATTTATTATCTGTCCACTATGAACTGTCCACTATGAATTATCCACTATGGCCACCATAAAAACAATGATGAAAATGTTATTGCAAATAAGGTTTCAATGAAAGCAGCTTTGCTTTTCTTACGGTCTTTAAACAATTACAAAATTGGTAATGTGCAGATGGATATGCATGTGGTTAACATTGAACAGCCATTTGCAATTTAAATACTGGTGTATATTACAAAATTTTTGGTTAAAAGGATTGAGTGTGGCATTGCTAGCAAAAGAGCAGAAGTTAATGAGAATTAAATATCTGTTTGTTTTATTAACTGGAAGCATTGAATTATATGTATATTCATCTAAACATACATCTGGTTCATTTACTGATAATGCTGATAAGAAATTTCTGTAATCCACAGTATTGGCCTTTCAAAAACACACTTGTTAACACAACTTGTGTTGCTGTTCAGTAAGCTTGTTAGGTAGATAGGTGGAAAGTCGAGTTTCTAATTATTTTGATTAAGTGGCTTTGTCTTAGGCATTGAAATCAGTTTGGACATTTTGGTAAATTTTTCAACCTTAATCACTACTCCTCCTCAATGGATGGTCATATCAATATTGAGTGGGGATTACTGAAAGAGATCTAATGAGGTCTAGTGGTCTAAATAAAAACAGTACCATTCTGACATGTAATATTTTTGCCACACCAGCCATCTTGAAAATGACGTTTGTCAGGTAAGCCCAAACTCCTACCATTAATTGTGGACAAAGGTCAAGTACACAATACAAATTAAATATACATAACACAGTATGATATATTTTATCCAGTTTATTACAAATAAAGTGTCAGTAATGTCCAGTGTTGCTGTATTAAAAGGTTTCAGATGAATGATGTAACTTACATACATAAATATTTTAAAGTTGATAACTATATTTTTGTTTGGTTTTTATTGTCATGTGAGATTGTTTTTTGTTTTCTGTCCTATTATATTCATGTTATTTATTTTAAATTAAAATAAAAATTGCAGTATATTTTAGAAGCTATTTAATTCATATTTGTGGACCACTCTGGTGGCTAAGTGAACAGGACATCCTCCTTGGATGTGGTAGGTCACAGGTTCAAACCTTGACCAAGTCATACCAAAGACTTATAAACATGGTACTAACATCTGCCTCACTAGGAACTCAGCATTAATAATAGATTAGTGTTAGGATTGATCAGTCAAGTGTCTATATAAAGCACATAAAGCACTATATGGGGCTACTTCCTGTAATGATCATGCTTTTCAGTGTTTGTGACCGTAATGGTGAAAATAAAGGTTAATTTTCCAGATTGGATTCATGGAATGTTTGTCCAAGAATGATGCATCGGTACGTTGTTATTTGAATGGATATGTGTAGTTCTTCAGTATTCTTGAGATTTTGAAGCAATAAAAGATGCATGAGAAAAGTCTAATCAAGTGGAAGGTTGTGGTCACGCTTGCATTCCTTGTGTTTATTAATATTACAGATAAGTAGATTTCATGTTGTCCGAAATTTCGCCATGCTTTATTGATAAAACTGCAGTCTCTTGTGGATAAAGCGCTTGTCATGATGCCCCAGTGCCAGAATTACAAAAATGGTACAAACAGCTGCTTTGCTTGGTGCTCAGCATTAAGAGGTTAGTGTTAGGACTGGTCGAGCTGGTGTCAGAATAATGTGACTGGGTGGGACATCATGCCCCAGTGCTAGACATCACTATGAACTGCCACACTGCAGACATCATAGTGACATAACTGAAATTTTTTCAAGCTACATTAAAAATACAATTCACACACACACATCACTCACAGTATTCATAATGATATGTTTTTGTAATAATTTGTTACCATATTTCTTTGCTTTTAATATTTGCCTAATATTAAACAGGATAGACTTTGATTTGCCAGTGTATAATACACCCATAGACTAATCACATAATGCACCCATAGACCAATCACATAAGACACCCATAGACTAATCACATAATACAACCATAGACCAATCACATAATGCACCCATAAACCAATCACATAATACAACCATAGACCAATCACATAATGCACCCATAAACCAATCACATAATACACCCATAGACCAATCACATAATGCACTCATAGACCAATCACATAATGCACCCATAAACCAATCACATAATGCAAGCACCCATAGACCAATCACATAATGCACCCATAAACCAATCACATAATGCACCCATAGACCAATCACATAATGCACCCATAGACCAATCATATAATTCACCCATAGACCAATCACATAATGCACCCATAGACCAATCACATAATGCACCCATAGACTAATCACATAATGCACCCATAGACCAATCACATAATGCACCCATAGACCAATCACATGATGCACCCATAAACCAATAAAATAATGCACCCATAGACCAATCACATAATGCACCCATAGACCAATCACATAATGCACCCATAGACCAATCACATAATGCACCCATAAACCAATCACATAATGCACCCATAAACCAATCACATAATGCAAGTACCCATAGACCAATCACATAATGCACCCATAAACCAATCACATAATACACCCATAGACCAATCACATAATGCACCCATAGACCAATCACATAATGTACCCATAAACTAATCACATAATACACCCATAGACCAATCACATAATGCACCCATAGACCAATCACATAATGCACCCATAAACCAATCACATAATGCACCCATAGACCAATCACATTCTTTGCTGCCAGTATTCATCCTACTTGTGGTTTAAAGTAAACAGTGTAGAGCTAGATATGCCAGTACATTATGAGAGAATGAGAGTTTTAATCCATAGACCCATAGACCAATCACATAATGCACCCATAAACCAATAAAATAATGCACCCATAGACCAATAAAATAATGCACCCATAGACCAATCACATAATGCACCCATAGACCAATCACATAATGCACCCATAGACCAATCACATAATGCACCCATAGACCAATCACATAATGCACCCATAAACCAATCACATAATGCAAGCACCCATAGACCAATCACATAATGCACCCATAAACCAATCACATAATACACCCATAGACCAATCACATAATGCACCCATAGACCAATCACATAATGTTCCCATAAACCAATCACATAATACACCCATAGACCAATCACATAATGCACCCATAGACCAATCACATAATGTACCCATAAACCAATCACATAATGCACCCATAGACCAATCACATTCTTTGCTGCCAGTATTCATCCTACTTGTGGTTTAAAGTGAACAGTGTAGAGCTAGATATGCCAGTACATTATGAGAGAATGAGAGTTTTAATCAGCAATGGACCAGATCAGTTTGATAAAAATATTATAAAACATATATATGATCTTGTTTTTCTTCTTCAGGTATTTTTTATACTTAGAAAGAAAAATAGTCAAGTTACATTCCTCCATGTTTTCCATCATGGGGCATTGCCAATCTTCTGGTGGTTTGGAGTTAAGATTGTACCAGGTAATACTAATACTTCATGCATATTTACAAAATACAAATCTCTCTCTCTCTCTCTCTCTCTCTCTCTCTCTCTCTCTCTCTCTCTCTCTCTCTCTCTCTCTCTCTCTCTCTCTCTCTCTCTCACACACACACACACACACACACACACACACAATGGAAGCATATACATGTACATTAAAAGATAAAATCTAAATGTTAAACATTGTAATATCATCACAATGGTATCAATGCATGCACAATATAATTTTGTAAAAATTTATAGATATGTTGTATTACTTTCCAAAATAAATTGTATTTGTTTTGATAGGGGAAAATTCCAAATTTAAACCAAGTGAGAAAGATAAATCTTATTTCATCATATCAATATTGAATTATAAATTGCAGTTTATTTTAATTCTAACAAAAAGGATGAGAAATTAAACATTGTACATTCTTGAAAGTATTTCAGGAAGAAATATCATTTTCATGAAAACTTGACTTTCATAAGCACTTACCATTATATTGACTTCCCTCCTACAAAGAAATTTTTTTGTCTGTAAAATATTGACTCAACATTAGATCACATCTTCATTTGTCTTATGTAGGAGGGTTTGGCACTTTTCATACGATGGTGAATGCCTTTGTCCATACAGTAATGTATTTCTATTATGGAGTGTCGGCCTTGGGTCCCAGATATAGAAAGTACCTGTGGTGGAAGAGATATATAACCATTTTACAGCTAGTGAGTATGAATCATATTATATGACTACCAGCATTTTTATCATACTGGTTAAAGCCCTGTTTGTGATACTTGGCTTGTATGACTACCAGTAATTTTATCATACTGGTTAAAGCCCTGTTTGTGATACTTGGTTTGTATGACTAACAGCAATTTTATCATACTGGTTAAAGTCCTGATTTTGATATTTGGTTTACTCTGATCTTATTCCCAGTATTGCATATGTAAGTCTTAGTATTTTTGGAACTTCTTGAAACAGAGCTTATGAAAGCAGGCAAATAAATTATAATAATTTTTTAACTTACTTTTTCTTTCAGCAATGTTTTTTGAAAACACTGACACCTAAAAGACTGGCAGCTATTTATTTCAACAGGTTTTAATGTACTGACATTTTGTAGACTAAATGTTTCACTCAGATGACTGAGGTTTGAAGCTGGCTTTTTACATTGCAATGGTGATTTTGGTTGGTTGTTATGGAGCTTAATGCCATTTTTTAGCTCACGATAGGCTATTCATGGTGGCCAGTATTAATGGTGAAAGAAGAAACCAGGAAATCCGCGGAAAGAACCACCGACCCACGAGAAGTTACTGGCAAGCTTTCTCACATATCCACATTCGCCGAATCTTAGACTCGAACCCACGCAGACAGAGGTGAGCATTGCAATGGTGAAACTATTGATGTAAGATATAAATTATCCTGAAAATATTGTATATACTCACCTATAAGTCAAGCCAAATGACAAACAACAAAAATCCAGATCAAACAATGCATAACGCTATTGCAAATCAGGGCCTGTGTTCTTTGTTCTACTAATTACTCTCAACAAAGTTCAGCGACCAAGGTTTGCCATTGCTTTATGTAAAAGGTTCCACTCAAGCTTGTGGATATTATTTTTGAAATGGAAGAATCTGGAACATGGACAAAATGAGAAATGTGTCATTTGATAGCTGTAAGATGAGTATTGAAATATTGTGACCTGGCCAATGCAATTCTGCCATTGGCAATGCTGATTACCTTGTTGTTAGCTTTGTACAAGTTTCTTATATGGCTTTGTTGATATTCTGATCATTTAGATTTGGTATCAAACACAATATGCTATGTAAAAGTTAATATCCAGTATTTATTCTTATACGGATTACCATGACATTACTAAAATGGGTCACCACGTCCTAGCTAGAATTTACAGAACGATTGCATTGCAATTATGTTTGACCCATCAAAGATTTGACAGATCAGAGATTTATCCAACACTCATTTTTACATTCAAAAACACCATGCTGAGTCTATTAATATTATTCACTATATTGTAACAAAGAAGTTTCATACTTCATACTCTATAATTTAAAATAAGACAGAAAACAAAGAATCAAGATTACTTTCTGAAGAAAAGTAAATAAGTTAAAGATCTACACACACACAGAATTAGTTTTATTTTTACCACAAAAATACCCTGCTTAAACAGTAGCAACTGGGAATGTTTTGATAATAACAGATTTTGGTCTAATATGAAAAAATTCAATAAAAGTTGATGGAGGGAGAAGATACTTTGAATAATGTGTGTGTTTGCAATTTGGTATGAAAACATTAGTATGAAAAACTTGGTATGAAAAATTTTTTTATTGTTACTAGTTTTGAAATATACATACATTAATCTTTTCTTTGATTTCAGACCCAGTTTTTCATCGTCACTCTTCATAATAGCCAGCTACTCTTTGTCCATTGTGACAATTATCCAGTAATATTTGCCATAGCTATTCAAGGATTTACCAGCAGTGTAGCAATTCTGTTTCTGAATTTCTATATTAAAACTTACATAAGCAATCGGCAACATGGAAAAGTTGAACAGAATGGACTTGCTCAAAATGGCCACATCACCCAAAATGGCGAAGTACATTCAAAGATGAAATATAACTAATAAATCCACCTCTTTATGTTAGTCAGGCATTATGTATATTCAGAATGTACAGACATATATGGCAGTTTGACATACATATAATATTTACATTACAGCCATTAAACACACATTGCATATATGTACACATAAAACAGAATGCTTATCTGATTATATATGAAAACACCAATATTTCTGAATATAGATGTCAAAGGACAGTGTGAAAGTCAAACACATTGCAGACAGTGACATAGATCAAGACCATTAAAGTCAAGCACATTGCAAATAAGCTACATAGACCGCATAGCTAAGGATAATAAACAGTTTGTTCCTCCACAGCTTAGCTTTTATGTATTCTGTGGATAAGAATCAACATTAGTTTGCCTTTGTAAATTATTAGTCCCCACAAATCTGTGACACATTTTTTATTGCCAAGAACTATAATATTCTCTAATCGTAAGTTTTTTCTATTGTCAAGAACTAAAAGTATGCTGTAACAGTTGTCAACTTTTCAAATGACAAGAACTATAGTATTCTGTAAAAATTGTCAGCCTTTCTGTTGACAAGAACTATAGTATTCTGTAAAAATTGTCAGCCTTTCTGTTGACAAGAACTATAGTATTCTGTAAAAATTGTCAGCCTTTCTGTTCACAAGAACTATAGCATTCTGTAAAAATTGTCAGCCTTTCTGTTGACAAGAACTATAGTATTCTGTAAAAATTGTCAGCCTTTCTGTTGACAAGAACTATAGTATTCTGTAAAAATTGTCAGCCTTTCTGTTCACAAGAACTATAGCATTCTGTAAAAATTGTCAGCCTTTCTGTTGACAAGAACTATAGTATTCTGTAAAAATTGTCAGCCTTTCTGTTGACAAGAACTATAGTATTCTGTAATAACTGTCAACCTTTCTGTTGACAAGAACTATAGTATTCTGTAATAATTGTCAACCTTTCTGTTGACAAGAACTATAGTATTCTGTAAAAATTGTCAGCCTTTCTGTTGACAAGAACTATAGTATTCTGTAGCATTTGTCAATTTTTTAAATGGCAAGATCTAGAGTATTCTACAATAGTTGCTTTGTATGCAATTGTTTAGTATATATTCAATGCCTTTATTATTATATTCACCACATTTAATATTTTGTGTAAGTTTGGTTACAAAATATAAACTTTGTATAATGTACTGGTTACAAAACATTTTAGTATTTCCCATTTGTACTGTATAGGAGTTGTTAATGGTTTTGAAAGAAAGAAAAAGAATCATATCCACTCAAATATGTCAGTAACTTTGCAGAAAATCATCTTCACTAGCCAAGGTTCCAATCCTATCTACACCTTGGTAGATTGAGATATTTCTGTGTTTTGGGTCAATTTCATTTGACGCTGCAGCAAGCAATCACGTCCAATCAAATAAAGTTGTTCAAACTTGAACACTGTTCCTACATGATTGATTAAAGGGAAATGCAATTTAAATGGATTTCAAATAAGCAATTTTCCAATGCTGGTTCATATTTTTACAAATACCTTTCACTCAGATAATTCTGTAATGGCTTCTTTCTGGTACATAGTCACATTTTTTATGTTAAACTTACAAAGTATCTTTTTAAAGTCAGTTACCTCCACACTATAGGTTAGTTTGCATTATATACTAAGAAAAACAACTCATGAAATCCAATAGATGTCACTAGGACAAAGCACTAAAATGTCTGCTTAATCCACCAAGGTGTAGATAGGGTTAACATATCAGAAACTTGACTAGCAAAGATGCAGAAAAATCAAAAGGCTGAAGATGGGTGAAAAAAGTTGTATATTTGTGACAGATCTAATAGTAATTTTGTAATTTCATAAAGTAATTTTGTAACCATAGCAATTTCATCCATGCATATGCATACAGCTTCTGTAGGTACTTATGCATGACTTTATTGTAGAATCAGATTGGCCAATAAATTTTACTGTAGTCCTGTGGTGATATCAGAATTAAATTCTTTTGTAAAAATTACAGATATGGGAAGGAAAAAAACTAACATTTACATGGAAGTAGTGGGGGTTGGTGTGGGGAGGGGAGATAGTGTCAAACCATCACAGCAAATAGCTGTGGATAAGCAAATTATTGAAATAAAATAAAATTGAAACTAAACCTCTCAATTGCCATTGGTGTACTGAAATACATTCTAAATTAATAGGGCTTTTTTTTTGCAGACTTCGCCATTGTAAGGAGCATAATTTAGGAGATTTTCTCACCCATTCCTTTGGCAATAATTTAGTGTGTCCTTTTTCATTATTCTTTTGTTGTACCAGAGGTATTTGCAGTAATATATTTTTCTTGTGATTTTTTAAAAATATTTTAACAAAAACAGACAATAACCCTAACAATATGACATACAAACTCGCTTATAAGTCCTAGCCCCATGACCCTAACAATATGACATACAAACTTACTTATAAGTCCTAGCCCTATGACCCTAACAATATGACATACAAACTCACTTATAAGTCCTAGCCCCATGACCCTAACAATATGACATACAAACTCACTCATAAGTCTAGTCCAACTGCAAACTGCACAGACGCACTTCTGCCATAGCATAATGCACCAGCAGATCTGGGTCTGTGCAGTTTGGTTAGAGTAATCAGTATAACAATATAGACCATTGTGCTATGGCAAATTAGGATCTTTGCTGCTAGCAGTTGGACTCAACTTAAAAGCATGTAAGTACAGTATGTCTTGCACATTCACCAGTTTGACTCAACTTAAAGCATGTAACTACAGTATGTCTTGCAAATTCACAAGTTTGACTCAACCTAAAAGCATGTAAGTTCAGTATGTCTTGCACATTCAGCAGTATAAAATGAGGTGGTTTTATGTATTTGTATATTACACAAATGAAATATACATTCCATTTATTTCATTGGTATTAAACCATTTACTATTAACCCTTTTTTTATTGAATTATCACATTTTGTTTCTTGAGGCATTATGCTATAGTTGCAGTTGATTCCTTGGATAAATTAGAGAATGTTCTGCCCTCTCACTTGCATAGTTTTTTCTCTAAGAGTCTCCTTAAAACAAATAACTTTATGCATTTGGTGAAAATTTAATGAGAATTGGATGATAACTGTAGAAACTGTAAAGACTTTGTTATAAATTATTGTTTTATATTATGCACATTGAATTTTATTTAGGTATTTCTGTAGGCTTCTGTCCATCCACTTGACTAATCCAACAAAGGTAGACATTGATACCTTACTTGGTGATTCAGCTGGTCAGTGGCCCATTGATTCCTGTATCGTTATATAGGTTTTTTTTCCCCTTTGTATGAAGTGGTTACCTTTCCATGGTAGGTGTTCTGAAAATGCATAGGGAAGACATTAGAACTCTATTCCTCTTTGGCTTATAATTTGTAATGAAAACTAATGCACTGCTACATTTTTCTATTTTATATAAATCAACAATTTTTTATTAATTCTGCTACATTTTTCTATTTTATATAAATCAACAATTTTTTATTAATTCGTTGAATACTACTCCTTTACATTTTTTTAAGTTTATTTTAACATGCCCAATCAGAATTATACTGTATAGGTCTCACTGGACAGTTTATCTGGTGAATTTTCATCTGAAAATGACCTATTGCAGAAAAATGAGAATAATTTTACACTGAAGATACAAATAGAAACAAAAAAAATGATTTTTATAGAAAGCATGCATGTGAGATTTTGACTGTGGCAATCAGGTTAATTCCTTATACAACTTGTTTCTTTTATAATAAACCAACACTTCCACCAACCCCTATTTTTTACATTAATTTTTGACAGCAAAGAGCTATTATGAATATTTTCCTGTAACAAGGCGGCTAAAAGAATTAGTATGTGCTTTGCGCATGAATAAAGATCACTTATATCATATAAGCATACTATTCATCACCCCTGAACCATCTCGATTTTAGATATTTACCTCTGTAGCAGACATACATAAATACATAAGCCAAGTTGGCAGTTCATTTGCAGCCCAAGTTACCCATTTGATCTCCAATGCTATTCTGTGACAGGCAGTCACCAACAAGGCAACCCATTTACAAGCCTAACTCAAAGTAAATGTAAACCACATTACAGATTTAGCTTATGTGTGAATTTATAAATGGTAGGATTGTGATAATTAGGCTCATGCCTTCTACCTTAACAATTAAGGAGGAGGTCAAAATACGAAACTATCCAGTGAGACCTATCTCTGTTTGCATTTTTATCGCAGCCGCTTGGAGAGATGATGTTTCCAATAGAACAGTATCCTTCATAGGAACATGGTGTATGTGTGAATTTATAAATGCTAGGCTTATGATAAATAGGTTCATGCCTTAAAAATTAGGGAGGTGTGGAAAAAAAATATCCAGTGAGACCATAGTATAATACCTACCATGAGGAGGAAATCAGTGTTAGAAAGGGAGGTAACTTATACAAGACACAAATACGGAACAACAGAGCACAAAAGTTACTTGACAGGTGAGATAACAGGTCATAGTTTGTCATTTCTATGAGTTTTAATGCAATAAACTATATATCCATGATATCTTGGTTATCTTTTTGAAAGTAGAATGATGTGTACCAACAAAGAATTTTTGGGTGATTTTATTTTTCTCCCACAACCTTGATTGCTAACTTCCATGCTTTAAATCAAAATCAATCAAAATCAAATCATATAAAGTAATTAAACATGCAAACTGACCTTATAGCTGAATCCATTTTCCACTAGTCAAAGTTTAGATCTATTAAACAGACTGAAATCTTTTGATAGCAAAAATATGGGAAACCAAGAATCAATACAGAATACCACTTGAGAGAAAGAGTAAAGAATAGTAAAGAATAAATATTACTTTCCCAATTTGTCTGAATGAGAATTAAAATGTATGATGAAACCAGTATGACCACTTGTAATAATGTTTTCTATTATGACAGTATAATTATATATTTTTTTATTTCCCATGGCTGTCCGTTACGGATCACTGCCATCTCACCTCTGTCTGCGTGTGTTCGAGTCTAGGATTCGGCTTTTGTAGATATGTGAGAAAGCTTGCCAGTAGCTTCTCGTAGGTCGGTGGTTTTTTCCGGTGATTTCCCGGTTTCTTCCTCCACCATTAATACTGGCCGCCATGAATAGCCTATCGTGTGCTGAAAAATGGCGTTAAGCCCAACAACAACAACAACAATATTTCCCATGGCATTAGAATTTACTCATTTCTCCTGTGTTGAACATGCATGTATGCATGTATCCATCCATCCATAATTCCATCAATCCATGATTACATGCTGCTGCATATATAGACAACCAGATAAGCTGCAGTTGAGAGAAGGGCTTAATTTAAATTTTCTAAAATGCATTTTGCATTACATGGTTTTTACAATCTTGCAAATGTGAAGAAATTGTATCATAAATTATGGCTCTATTCCCACTTAACCTTATTGTTTTTATTTTTTATATTTATTTTATATAAAAATGTTCTTGTTATTAGTGTAAAAGTAAGGCATGTTTATGATTACTTGGCATCAACAGAGAATATTTATTAAATGAGTAAAGGGAAAATGTAGCCTTTAAATTTTGTACTCATCTATATTAATGCTCATTAAATTGCAAACTTTTTGTACTCATCTATATTAATGCTCATTAAATTCCAAACTTTTCTACCAAGTTTACAAGTTGTGGCATATACCCAAATACTGGTAGGAACAGTTGCAAATCCAGAAATATTTGAGACGTGGGGGAGGCATGGCAAGACGTAAAACTATTGGCTGAATTTGATGACTTTGCACAGTTACTAAAAGACAAACTAAATTACCTTGACTTTCTCTACTGGCAGTGTTGTACAGATACATCTTGCTAGTTGGGATTTACATGTCTTCACACGAGTATATTTCTTGGATTGTTTCTGTATTTTTGTATTTACAAAATTTTTGGTCACAATAATTATTAAGGTTGGTATTAAATAAAAACTTTATGTATGCATAAGAATTCTACATTTTTAGAGAGTTAAATGATTTATTTATGATACATAAACTGTATAAAATTCATACAACTTAAAAGACACACTCGACTATTGAAATCTTATAAATGCATGTAACTGATTACAAATAATTAGTGTTGTGACTCTATGGTCTAAAAGTAATTAACAGAAATGAGTGAAAACCTATAAGTTTTGTCAAATTCAACAAATAATTAATTTTCCTAAAATATTCAGTGAAAATTTAAAAAGAACTTACATTATTGTGAATAAAATCCCAAATAGTCCTGACAATTTTAATACAAGTCCACAAGTCTGGAGTAGCCCTAATTCAGGTGATGATCTAAATTAATTGGTAAAATTTAATCAAAATATGTAACTAATATGAAATCATAATCTGTCTCGACTTGTGGTTTAATAATTTAATTACCATATACATGCAGTATTTAATTTCTAAAACTCTACAAATTACAAATGTAAGTGTTAATATCAAGCAGGTACCATCAAAAAGATGCCTAATGAGAGCATACCAATTAAATAATAGAAACATGTTGTAATCACGTGATTTCAAGGACTACATTTAAAAAATGAAATTCTTTGCGTTATTTAAAGTATAAACAATAAGTAATAACACTATCCGACTATAACAACGCGTACCGATTGAAACAAACGATAGTTTACTGGTATGTGTAAATATATAAAATTAAAATAAACTTTCAGGTCAATAGCTCCTATTTATGTCAAATCTTCAACAATTATTATATTTGTTAATTTTGTAAAATTAGTCTACGGTGTCCTCAATTCGTTATATAAATCTTTCTCTGTCTTCAATTTCCGCCATGTCATTGTATTAGAGTATTCATGACAAGTAGTCCGAGTTTCCTTTAACCCTTGCCGCCCAAATGTTTGTTATTTGGAAATTTATGTTGGAGTGAAATATCAACTATCAGAAATGGGGTGTCAAGAATCAGAGGAAACTCGGACTAAATGACAAGCAATCTTTCTGGACATAGAGTGGTATGACTCGTTTCATTGGACGATTGAAAATCTCAAACTAGTTTACATTTTATCGTGCTAGTTTCGTTAAATTGAGTCTTGAAGGCATAAAGATCAAAACAAGCGATAAACTACAAATATTTACAACGCACTTGTTTTTCTATAGCGAATGAAAAAAAAAACAAACATACTCGTAAGTTTTCATTTTTAGCACGTTAAAATAAAGAAACATCACGCTATTTACAACATTTAGCGTTTTTGGTCCAAAATCTAGCAGACTTACGCGTACGTTTTTATACGTGCTAAAAAAAGACTGATAGACTGAGATTGACACAAAATACCGTCCATATGAAGGAAACGACAATTATTGTTGTTGTGTCTTTCGTCTTTACAATATTTAACGTGTCTTTATACATTAAAATATGCATAAATAAATAGGTATGTGCCTTTATACATTAAAATATGCAAATACCATTATGATATTTATGCTTGTTCTTACTTTTAAAACGAAGTTATATGGACAACGTTATTTTGTTTACTAGGATCCAGCTACGTGTAAAGAATTGCCCATAGACATTAGACACGAGGACACTATGACTTCATTCAAGAGCGCTCTTTAAATTCATTTTTCCACTGCACGAACAGAGTTAATAATGTTTATGTAATTTTTGTCAGGATGTTTTTATTTTGTAATTTGTTTGGTGTTTGTTTTTTTGTAAACTTGTCATTGTATTATGTTTTTATGTGTTCTCAAATATTGTAAAAGCGTAAAGCTTTTAAAGATTAGGCGCTGTACTAAGTTATTATTATTATTATTATTATTATTATTATTATTATTATTATTATTATTATTATTATTATTATTATTACAATTTATACCTTCAGTAGAATTTTAAAATTTTCATTTAAAACTTGACAAATGATATATTAACTTTCTAATGGCTGACACCCCACACACACACACTTATTTAATAATTGTTACGCCTATACCCTTCTTTGCCATGTTATTTTTCTCTACTCAGCTACAAAATGAAAACTGAGGACAATAAGATGAACTATTTAAAGGATAATGAAAGGTACAAATAAACGAAAATTAAAGAAAAGAAAAACTTGTTGACGGCGCAAAGAGGCACGATACTAATTAAACACTTTAGTACACAAATTTGAGGATTTAGCCTGGTCCACGGCAAGTTGTGAATTTTGCGCCAATAAGCAACACGGTATTAGTCTATCAGACGACGAAACAGATGCATGACGTCACGGCAGAATTGTTTAGATGCATCACCTATGTCATTGCCCACATATGTCTAGACGCGATATAGTGTTCAGTACTCTGCTGACATGTTCTAGCGATGGGTCCTGCGCTCCAAAAGTGTGCTGTTCGAGAAAGACACGTGGACAACACCGATGGCGATGTTCAATGGCGGATTCTTGCTGCCCCTGAGCTAATATGTGAGGAACTTGCACAAAGGGAGAGGCTACAAAGGCTTCGAATTTATCAAATATGTGAAAAACCCAATAAACCTTTCCGCGTTCCGCCAGAACAAGCCGAAACCTACTGTTACTGGAAAAGCCCTTTTTTGCCGGGTTGCAAGAGGTTAGAATGCCATCCCGATGTTCTCCACCTATTCCCTAAAGTATATACCATGAATATTGTAGAAAAAAGTCTTTACCAGCATCTTGAACATAATTACTATATAACCAAGTCTGGAGCAGTGGATTTGAATCCTCATTGGCTGAAGAATTATTTCGGAAAGACCCTTCGAGTATATCTTCGCCCTAACGACCAGCAAAATAGGCAGTTCCAACGTTTCCCAGAGGTAAGGATTCTGACAAAGAAGATCCGTTACATCGATATAAGCATGAAGAAGGACGAGGAACTGAGTAACAAATGCTACATCACAATTCAAGAAAACCACGGAGGTTTGTACATGAAAAAAAGGCGTAAGTGTAGGCCTCTGAGAATCACGACAATCATCGTGGATCACCAGACTCCGTCAATAATTATGCAAGGTAACATTTTTTCTCTCACAAAGAACAGTTGAATTAGAATCTAATCGATGATGTCTAATTTTTAATTCATGCTCAGTATACAAAAATATTTTGATTGTTTTGGTTGGAGAGTCTAATTTATATTTCTCAATTTTAAGTGTGGAGTTTTCTTCTTGTTTTGTTTTGTGTGTGTGTGTTCAGGAAGTTTCGCGATTGTCAAAACCGGTATTCTCCAACAAAGTATGGGATACTGACTGTGAACAGGGCCAGATTTACCATTGTGCCTTGGTGTGCTTAAACACAGAGCCCCTGTTGGCCAGGGATTCCTTCTTCTTGGCCAAAAAAAAATATTTACGAGGAATTTTTAAAACGTCTTTGACTATTTTAACTAATTAAAAAATTGCTGAATATATATGCCTGACTAGTTGTGTAGGCCTACCGTGACTACCTCCTTCAGGGTCCAAGTAAGGGGCCTCATAACTTAACTAGCACAGGGCCTCATTTGTCTTAAATCCGGCACTGACTGTGGATGTGTCGTACTCAGACCAATCTGGGAAAATAATGCTATCAGGTCCAGAGGCTCTTTTTTATTCAACTAAAGTAGATATTAATTATTTAAAAACTCTTGTTCTTGAACTGCTGTCATCTTGACTCTCTAAAATCAGGCTACAATACAAGTGGTTAGTTAACATTATTTCAATGGGTGATATTTTACACTACTTATATAAGAAGCATATGTACTCCTTTTCTGTGTAAATTATCTCCGAATTTTCATTTCATATTGACATGGTGGGATTTTCGTTTAATATTGGCAAAATACTCATTTTCATTTAATACTGGCAGTATTCTAAGAATATCTTGACATCTTAAAAGAGATAATTATTTCAAGAAGAATGTTGCATTGATTTGTTACTGATAATGTCGGCAAGTCAAGCATCAAAATGTGTTCTAAATTATATATATAGCTTGTATACTTTTAACTTTATATAGTCTCCAGTCTGGATCAAACCAAATAGCTGTGATGCAGTGGCGAAGAAAAAGTCCAAGTCACGGGGGTGGGGTTTACATGTTTGTGTCTTTATATATATATATATATATATATATATATATATATATATATATATATATATATATATATATATATATATATATATATATATATAGTCCATGTTAACAATTACCCGTATACATTATTTTGAGCGGAGCTCTACATGTTCTTATTTTGAATCGGGTTAGAATTCTAATGAAAATAATTTCGCAATGTTTTGGTCATTGGTTATCGTGGTTATTTAGTTTAAAAAGCCCGTGTATATATTAGATACTGAAAATAATAGCTTTTAATTCCCTTTATTTTGGTGTACGAATGATGGGTGCCATGTGTATTAAAAATATAAACAGCTTCGCCTTAGTCTACTTCAGATATGCAAAACTCCGAGCTCCATTTGGTAATTTTCAATCCTTGGAATTCAATGGTAAATTGTAAACAAATACCCCCATCCCCAAAAAAAGAAATAAAAAAGGAGCCGATAACGTATTTATACTTTTTATGTACTTTGTCATTTATTCATTGCACTTTCAGTAGTTGGTATTGCATACTCTGGCAAAATTCCTTTCGCTATTTTCATAACTGCTAAAGTACGCTGATTTTTCAAGCACAAGGTAGCATGCATTTGTAGTCAGCTGTCACAGCTATCATCTTTACTAGTCAAGGTTCCGATATGTTAACTCTGTCTACACTTCAGCAGATCACTGTTCCTAAATAATCGATACCTGTGGAACACACAGCTGAAATGAACTGACAAATAAAAAATTGTACACTGCCGGTCCATGTTTGTACAAATGCATCCTTTCCCTCAGATATACATGTAAATGGCTTTGCTACCTAGTATTACAGTTCTGTTGCGTGCTGTTGGTTAGTTAAATTATATACTATGGGAGACAGTTCATGAACTCCAATAGATGTCATTGAGATAAAGCACTGAAATATCTGTTCGATTTACCAGGTGTATATATGGTTTAAATATCTGAACCTTTGCTAGCGAAGATGGTCAGATGTGTGCTTTGATCTTATACAATTTTAACAAGTAAAACATGCAAAGAAACTTCAGCCACATTATATCAAAGTAGCATAGAGGTATGACACAATATTCGTACCATGTTGAATATGCAAACAATTTCGCCTTACTCTGTCTCTCTGTCAGAAGTAAATAATATTATGTACAGCGTCCTTGGACGACCGCATGAATACTACTACATCCGGAGCTGGATCCGGGACGTAATTCACCACCAGTGAGAATTATATTCAGAACTACTTTTATTCACATGGCACAATATGGCGGTGGAAGGAGACAAGATCAAACCGACTACAATTAAATCTTCACTATCCTATGTGAAGATCTGACAGGGAGCGCTTACGGGTCATATTCTGGTGACCTATGTTATTACTATAATCGCAAATCAGATCAAGTCATATATTCGAGTCTGAAAGTTTGGCTGAAGAGCGCCAATGTGTGCAGAACAATTTAAGTCTCTGTCGGAATTATGAAAGCTGCATTTCCATTGGTTAATTCAGAAGTCACCAGAACATGATACATAACCGGTCGCTGTCAGATCTTTCAGTAGTTCAGTGGAATATAGATATTTAAAACAAAATGTGTGTGTGTGTGGGGGGAATTTCCAAAATTTCAAAAGGGCCCTGACTTTCATTGAAAGGGCACAAAAGCAAAGACTTTATGTCTGTTTACTCAGTGTGCGTAATACCCAATAAACGAGCGCAAGAATAAAAAGATGGTCAAATTCCAAGAAATTATACGTATACGTGTGTAGGTTTCCCCGCCTCCCTCCGGTTCTTGGAAATCTGATTTGGATTAGATTGGAGAAAAGGTTACAATCGACTACATAGGGGGTTGGAATAGAAATCACCAAACTGATAAAATAGATGTATACTCCTACAACAACTTCATAAGATATTTTTGGACACTCAGCTTACTCGTAGTTTTTTCTTCTTCATGTTTTCGGTGGCCTAGTGGTTAAAGCGTCCGTCTCGGATGCGGGAGGTCGTGGGTTCGATCCCCGGCAGAGTCATACAAAAGACTTTTAAAATTGGTACTAACAGCTGTCTTGCTTGGCGCTCAGTGTTAAGAGGTTAGTGTTATGACTGGTTGGCCTGGTGTCAGGATATTGTGACTGAGTGTGGCATCATGTTACATGTCTGCGGCACGATGCCACAGTGCTAGACATCACTATAAACTGCCACATTGCAGACATTGTAGAGATATAACTGAACAATTGTTAAGCTATGTTAACAATGCAAATCACACATACACCTCGTTTTCGTTTTTTTTTTGTGTGTGTGTGCTTGTTTTTGCTGCTGATTTTATTTTTTGGGAGTGGGGTGGGGATTTTTTAAATTAAATGTTTCCATTTAGTCTAGCAGAAAGCTTCACATGTTATGTGCGACTAACATGTACGTTCTAAAAGTAAACGACACATAGTCTTGTGAATATTAAGACCCGTCTTTTGAAACCAATCCAAAATTAACATTTGTCAAGGATCTCCTCTCGCCAACTATTTGAAAGATACCCCCAACTTCAGTTTGTTGATTTTTATAAAATCTTGTGGTTATCAAATGCAATTATTTCCTATATTTCTGTAGGAGAGGAGTTTTACCTCATATTGAACCAGACGTGCACAGCGGAGCAGGTGGACCACGTAGATGACCCTGGGGGTCTACTGGACATTGGTGGATACTACCGGGATCTAGACACCCACCCAGACATCGCCATCATGTTCAACGTCTGTGTCAGATCTAGAGATCTCCCGCCCTCAGTCGTGGCAAACTATCTGAGGTCTGTCAGCATCAGGGATCTCCTTAGGGAATAAGACCTATCTCTCAATTTAATAGCGTGGAATATTTTTGTTTTCTGTATTTATTTAACAAGTTTTTATATATGTTCTCAGAAGCAAATCCTTCAGTAAGCAGAAATCTCGGCTGAATAATAGATTCAATCGATGCCTTTTTTGAGCAGAGAATGCTTCAATATATTCTTCTTATAATTATTTTTTTTAGAATAATCCTTAATCCTTGGAATAATCTTGGAGTTCTTCGAAAATATATGTTAAGGTGAATCGGAAATAAAAAAGTTAGAAGCGCAAAAAATGTGATAAACAATCAACGCTGTGATAGCACAGCTCATTATTAGACTCGGTATGATTAAAAAATTACGACCATAAAAATGATTTAAATAATGTTTTGTAGGAAAGTTAAAGTTTATTGTCTATGTTATGCTTTTCATTGTGTCGACGTACCATTTTGCAATATTAAAAAACTATGTCTCAACCATATGATTGCTGCTTTTTTTAAATAAAAAAAATCACGAATGTTTGCAATTCGTAATCATGGGTACGGTTTAATAAACTTTTTAATTGGGAACTGAAATCTTACAATAGCTATTTAATAATAAAGATAACAAATGACCCCGACGTGGTACCACTCAATATGTATCAGTTTCTCGAAATGCATTGGCGGCTGAGAAATGCCAAGGCGGTTGAAGTTTGGGATATTATACTATGACAACACGAATAAAAACAAACGCGATTAGATAGCTTCCTTTCTATAATGAAAATGAAGTCAAATGTAACCGACTTCGGCAGTTCTCGGCTACTATCGTATTTCAATAAACCGAAATGTATGTCAACTGATCTTGAGGACGCGCCCACTTGCTTCTGTCAGAATAGGTATCTTTTAGGAAAATAGACGTCATAGTAAATATTACCCGACTAAAGAAATTAGACTGCAATCTGTTAAAAGTGTTAATATGGGTCTCCAAGTGTGTGATATGTTCATGAAAATGTGGTCTTCAGTTCTCCTGTTAGTTGACAGGCCTTTTTGGCCAGCAAAGGTTCCTATTAGCAAACCTATATACGTTTTTGGGGATCGGTCCAATATTTCGGTGTTTTGTGCTAGCGACAGATATTGGATATCTCGAGTTACCTCCCTAAATATAGAATGCCAACTAACCAAAGGCGTGTAACAGCAGTACATTGTATATGGGCCAAAATGGTAGAGGCAGTTGACTTCAAAAGGATATTTTACGGGTTTAACATCGAATGTATGACTACGTACCAGAAAGAAGCCATTACATATGTATTTAACGGAAAGGATCTTTGTACAACACAGATCGGCGGTGGAAAATTACTGTTTGTCAGTCCATTTCATTGGTGTCCTCCCCTTGTCTAGATCATGTAGGAACAGTGTTCAAATTTAAACAACTTGATTTTGATTGGAAGCGGTGACTTGCTGCTTACTCCAGTGAAATTCACGGAACCGAAATACTGAAATATCGTATCGATCCGTTAATGTGTAGCTATTATAGAAAAAAATATATGGTATGTGCCATTTGTACTTAGGTATCCGTTTTATATATTTATTACATCTTAGTCGTTGCTTGTTTAATTATGGGAAGTCGTTTTGGGGTGAAATATTTCTCAAACCAAATAATTACCCAATAACTAGGGTTACACTTTACAGTGCAGTGTTGATGAGATTTCATGATGGCATAGTTTAGTTTCGTAGTGAGTTAATGCCAAAGCCGGATAAATGGATATAAGCCTATGTAAATCTTTAGTTGTTGATTGATCTTCATGTGATATATTTGCCATGAAGACTGATATTTTATACAGTGGAAGAATGTAGAAGGGATTGTTTTATTATCTGGAGATGCAATTTTGTTGCTCTGATGGTAAATAGGATGGAGGGATACAGGTGAAATCAAGTTTGTAATCATGATTTGACTGACCCAGGGATAGAGTATGAAAATAGTTCCTGTATTTTGGTGTTTGATTACTGATGATTTTTCTATGGTATTTATGTACTGGCGCTATCTTATGAAAATAGTTATACAGCCCATTCCGAGATATAGTTTCTATTATCGACACGTGGAGTAATATTTCATAGTTATACAGACCATTCCGAGTTGTAGTTTCTATTATCGACACGTGGAGTAATATTTCATAGTTATATAGACCATTCCGAGTTGTAGTTTCTATTATCGACACGTGGAGTAATATTTCATAGTTATACAGACCATTCCGAGTTGTAGTTTCTATTATCGACACGTGGAGTAATATTTCATAGTTATACAGACCATTCCGAGTTGTAGTTTCTATTATCGACACGTGGAGTAATATTTCATAGTTATACAGACCATTCAGAGTTGTAGTTTCTATTATCGACACGTGGAGTAATATTTCATAGTTATATAGACCATTCCGAGTTGTAGTTTCTATTATCCACACGTGGAGTAATATTTCATAGTTATACAGACCATTCCGAGTTGTAGTTTCTATTGTCGACACGTGGAGTAATATTTCATAGTTATATAGACCATTCAGAGTTGTAGTTTCTATTATCGACACGTGGAGTAATATTTCATAGTTATATAGACCATTCCGAGTTGTAGTTGCTATTATCGACACGTGGAGTAATATTTCATAGTTATACAGACCATTCCGAGTTGTAGTTTCTATTGTCGACACGTGGAGTAATATTTCATAGTTATATAGACCATTCCGAGTTGTAGTTGCATTATTGATACGTTGAATCATAGTTCATTTTTATACAGTCCATTCCGAGTTGTAGCTGTATTATTGATATGTTGAGTCATAGTTCATTTTTATACGGTCATTCCGAGTTGTAGTTGTATTATTGATACGATGAGTCATAGTTCATAGCTGAATAGCCCATGATACATAAATAGCATTGTAACAAAGGTTGGCACGAAAAAAATATTTGAAAGGGAATATTTCAAAACAAAATATAGCTCTTGAAGAAATAATAAATAAGGCTAAACATTTTGAAGTTAGAAATCAGATTATTATTTCTGACTTCATTATATATAAATAAGAATTCATAAATGTAAGCCTTGACCTAAACAAAAACCTCTGGACTCAATCAAATTAGTTATAAAGTGCTAAAATGATAAATTAAAAAAATTTTCCGCGCCCCTGCAAATATTAATAAGGCAGTCGAAGCCATTATATTCCCCACACAGTAGAATCTAGCTCATGGCATGCATATTTAAAAGAAAGAAGACAAAATGATATCGCCTAATTATACACCAATGTCTCTAATGATTCATTTATCAGCTGTTTTTAAAGACATCACCATTCGCTCATTTAAATATTTCGCTAACCTAACTAGCTGAAGATTTGTTGAAATATCTGCTTGGATGACTGAACAAAACTGCAAGTTTGTAATCAAAGATTTCAGAGAGAATACACATTTTTGGAATGCATTGTACAGTAAGAACAAAAAGCAATGGAGGCTTTCTTTGCAGAGAACCACATTAATCCAGATAAAATGAAAGGGGAAGTCACAGAGTCTCAAACAGAAGAAAAGAAAGAAACTTTGAATGAGAATTGCATACTGAGTGGTGTATGGGATAGCGTGTAGACAATTTGTTCAATAAAGATTTCATGGCTGATAGGTTCATGAGAGAAGGAAAAGAAATAGCTCTATAAAGAACAGTCAGATTTTTAGATTCATAGAACAACATATTATACAAATGGCTATATACGTCAGTGTTGAAATATTTACCAAAACCACTGAAGCAATTTATAAACATTAAGTCTAAATAATTGAGGTTGGACATATAGTCCATGCATCTGTAAATATATTGATTGCTTTTGAAGGTTTAATAAAAAAAAAACAAACTATACCACTAGCATAAAAGTTATTTTAATGAACGATGGTGTTGATGATTATCCGTATGTTCAGTGAGCCAAGGAGTTGATCAACCTTCAAAAATATTTGAAATCTTTGATTTTCTTCAGTATGATTATATATAACTCATTATCTGGATAATTTTTTCACTACGATTTTTAATGATCAGAATATAGTCATAACCAAGCAAGTTAAAAAAAAAACGTATGGAGTGCATATTTGTGACTCAAACAGATTTTGCTTTATGCTCGGCCTCCATATTTACTTGGTTTTCAGTCATGAAATTGGTAAGAAACAATGGTGAAAAACTTTCAGCCAATAACACTCCTGTTTCATATAAGAACTAATTGAGCTGGAATATCATCATTTGCTGTTATACACATACAATTTTTCTTCCTGTCCAATTAATGTACACTGCAAAACAACAACCGATTAGTAGATATCAGATAGCAGCGATTAGGTACAGTATGAATTTAGCAAAGTTTAACACTACTGTTTGTAAATTCAGACTTCAGTGAATGGATTTCGGAAGCTGGCTAATATTGCCTGAAGCCACATAAGACAGGATATTGTCATGAATATGTAATTAAATTGCTCCTGTGTCAGTTTTAAAGTTTTTTTGTTTCATTATATTTTGCTGTAGTGATAATTTTCATTGGATTTAAATATCTTTTCGGAAAATTCACTTGACCTGATTAGAACGTTACAGTTGCTATATCATTACTTTTAGCTCACTTTGGTTGAGACGTTTGTAAACATTGAATGAAACTGATTGACTATTGCCAAGGTCATGTTTGGCCCGCATGTTAACTCTGTTGTAAACAAATCTTTATTTTTTTTTGTCTTGAATTTTATACTAAGATTCGTTAGGTATGACCAAATCTGTCCATGGCGTACGTGTCATTTTGCGACTTTCCAATTTAGTGACCATGTGATCCACCATGTTATCTGGAATTGGGGGTTAAAACAGCCATTTTCTAGTAGATTTTTCAGTCGTATTCCTACACCTTAGAACTCAATTTGTTTTTTAATTGTTGATGCCAGTTTGTTCTAAACTACATCTATTTTTTTGGGATTTAATAAATCATATTCTCTGGAAAACAAAACAAGTGCTTTTCTTTATAAAACTTCTGGGACAAAGACATTTAGTGGAAATTTATTCTGGAATTCTAAACAGAACATTATAAATTGTATTTCAACAAGGAACTGTTGCCATCAGTACAACGACCTCATCTGACGTCATCGCCTTCCATATTGGAACTTCATCGAAATTCGATTCTAGATTGAAATTAGAGCTTTTAGTTAGAGAACAAATATTTTTAGATTCTTGGATTAATTTTTGGATTATATTTACAAACCGTAAGTCCGATTTCGTAATTTTACCTTGTTTTCTAGAGAAATAAATTATTTTGTTAAGAATTACAAAGCTTGTTGACTTAACTGTTTTCTTTTGTTACTTTTGAAAGAGCCTAAACGTAACATAAAGAAAATTGGGGTTCTCATCCTTGGGATATATGATTTTTCGCTAAAATATATCAGAAAATTATTTCTTGAAATTAAATTCCGTAGTTTTTAAATCCCAAGTACTATTTCGTATTTTGAATCAACAGGCTTTTTTCTCAATGTCATCAGAAGTGGAAGCTTTTCTTTCTAATCCTACTCAGAATAGTTGGATAGTTTGAAAAAAAGATAAGTTGCTTGAACTTGCTAGAAAATACGAACTTTCTGAGGCAAATCTTCCTTAATGAAACAAGAAATTAAAAAACATTTTGATTCAACCTTGGGTAGAGAAGAATATTTTTGATAAAAATGCTTTCGCTTCTGTCAGCACAAACTCTGGCATAAAAATAAAAGAATTGAAAATGAAATGCAAGATAGAATTAGAGTTAAGGAACCTGAAGCTTCAGAAAGATATAAAGGAGAAACAGTTGCAGTTGCAATTAGAAGAGAAACAATTGCAATGCAATTTGAAGAGAAAGAGAGAGACAGGAGAGGGAGAAAAAAAAACAAATGAAATTACAATTTGAGAAAGAAGAGAGATATGAGTGGGAGAAAGATAAAAGCAACAAGTGTTACAGAAAGAAATGTACTTGCAGATGCAAAAAGAGAAGGATGAAAGGGAATTTCAAATTAAAATGAAAGAAATGGAGCTGGTAAGTGAAAAGCACGATCCCGCTTCACACACAAATTCAAGTCTTGACATTACAAGAAATATCAAGTTAGTGCCACATTTTAGAGAAAAGGAAGTAGACAAATATTTTCCTCGTTTAAAATAAGTTGCGGAAAATTTGAAATGGCCAAGGTAGCATTGGACTCAATTACTACAATGTGTACCAATTGGTAAAGCTAGTGATATTTACCATTCAATGTCAGTTCATCAAAGTGCTGATTGTGATTTGGTTAAGGAATGCATTTAAAGGGTTATGCGTTAGTCCCCGATGATTATCGGTACAAAATTCAGGAACTATAGTGGAGAAGCTGGACAGGACAAACTTATGTCGAATTTGAAACAGAAAAAGGGTAGTTATGTAAGAGATGGTATTTAGCGAAGAAAGTTGACCATGGTTATGAAAGTCTCGAACAACTTGTATTACTTGAACAGTTCAAGAACTGTGTCTCTAATTACATTAAGACTCATCTTGAAGAGCCTAAGATCAAAACTTTGAAAATGCTGCTCTTGCTGATGACGAGTATTCCTTAACTGATAAAATTTATGTTATAGACAAATCTTTCACCCAGCAGTCTACTGGTAGCAATGTATTTCAACCTAATATGACACCTTCAAAAATTCAATCTGGCACAACTTTTAAAAATCAAGCTTCTGATAAACTTGATTTAAAATTCTCGTCTATTCCTACGTGTACTTATTGCAAGAAAGAAAGGACGCGTTATTTCTTATTGCTTAAAATTGAAATATAAGATTTATTTATCCCAAATGCTCTTATTTCTAAGAGGTCAAGGTCACGGTCATGCATTGGAAGCAATATATTTGTTGGATCTAATAAATTCTAGTCTGATTTTATTATGAAAAAATATGAACCATTCATATGGAATAGTTCTATCTAACTCTTGTGTGATTTGGCCAATCATATCCATATAAAAATTTTAAGGGATACAGGAGCTTCTCAGAGTCTCTTATTATCAGGTACTTTGCCTTTTTCTGAGAAGTCCTGTTTAAATGAGAGCGTTCTCATTCATGTAGTAAAGTGCTAGTAAATTTGTAATCAGTCTTAGTTTTAGGACCCGTGACAGTTGGAATTATGCATGATTTACCCATCGAGGGCATTCATTTTTTTACTAGGAAACGACCTAGCTGGAGACAAGGTTGTGGTTCATCCACTTATAACTGACAAGCCTTCTTTGGATCAGAAAGTTGATCCTATTGAAAAAGAGTACCCTGATTTATACCCAGTTTGTGCAATTACCAGAACTATGGCAAAGAAAATATGAGAACAATTTTGATAATGAAAGTATTCCTTTAGCTGACACGTGTATTGGTCAGGCTTTTTATGAGGTCACTTTCACTCTTAATTTGGATCAATCAAAAAGAAATTGATCACAGCGATCCTCTTTTAAATACACATTCTCTTTCATCTAATCAGGGTGATGAACGAAAATCACTTGTCGTCGAACGGAAAAAAGATCCTGAGATATCCTGTTGTTTCAGAGTCATTAGTGAAAATGAAGCCACTGAAGTACCTGCCTGTTATTTCATTACAATGGGAATTATGAGAAAATGGAGACCTCCTGAGGTACTTGCTGGTGACAAGTGGTCAGTGATTGTAGTTCCAAAATCTTACAGATAGGAAATACTTAGTTTGGCCCATGAAATTCCTCTGGCTGGTCATTTAAGGATAAATAAAACTTAACATAAGATCGTGACTCACCTTTATTGGCCAAAAATCAAAAGTGATATCTGTAAATTTTGTAGATCTTGTCATACTTGTCAAATGGTGGGAAAAAAAAACAATCAGAAGATACCTAAGGCTTATCTGCAACCTATTCATGCATTTTATCAGACTTTAAAGAATATGATTCGGTCATATTGCTTTGAGATAAACAAAGATTGGGATGAAGGCATTCATTTACTTTTGTTTGCTGTTAGGGAGTCCGTTCAAGAATTTCATGGATTTGGTCCCATTGAACTAGTGCTTGAACATACTGTGCCTGGACCATTGAAGATGTTGAAAGAGAAACGTCTTCCTAATGAAGATAATGAACTCAATCTTCTTGATTATGTTTCTGATTTTAAGTGTAAGTTGTCAAAAGCTTGTGAGGTCGCAAGAGCAAATCTGAACTTTACTCAGTCAAAAATGAAATCAAGATATGATAAAAACTGAAGAGATAGGAGTTTTCAACCTGGTGATAGAGTTCAAGCTCTCTTTCCCATTCCACAAAAACTTCTTCAGACCAAGTATTTTTGTCCATACATGGTGGAAAAGAAAATAAATGATTTAAATTAAGTCATAAATACTCCTGGAAAGCGAAAACAGAAAACAAATTTGCCACACTAACATGTTAAAGGAGTATATTGAAAGAGGTAGCCAAGTAAATCATGCAATTAATTCAGTTGTACCTGTCCCACAAACTGAGGATTAAAGTGAAGAAGTTCAATCGGACCATGTTGATCTTCGGAATCCGAAAATTAGGAAGAATCTGGACCAGAAACATTTATATTTACAACAACAAGAAGAAAGGAATGAACTTAAAGTTATTTTTCGAATATGAGCACTTGTTTCCAGACATTCCTACGAGGACAAACTAAGTTTTTCATGACGTTGAAATTAAAGATTCAAAACCTGTGAAGAAACACCCATACGGAATGAACCCTCTCAAACAGGAATATTTGAAAAAAGGAAATTCACTATTTTCTGGAGAACGATTTCATATAGCCAATAAAACTGATTGTAGTTCACCTTGTATACTTGTTCCGAAACCAGATGAAACTTTCCGTATGTACACTGATTATAGGAAGGTGAACAGTGACAAAAACAGATTCATTTCCATTACCAAGAATCGATGATTATATTGATAAAATTAGAAATGCCATGTACGTCACCAAATTTGACCTTCTGAAAAGAGGTTGGCAAATTCCACAAATGGAAAGGGCAAAGGAAATTTCAGCATTTGTGAGACATGTACTCTATCAATACAAAGTATAAATTAATGCTGTTCTGGATGAAGGGTTCCACAAGTACTTTTTAACACTTGATGAATACTATTACCTCTGGTCTAGATAATTGTGATGATGTCATCATCTACAACTACACCTGGAAAGAACATCTAGCAACGAGACTCATTGAAGCAAATTTGACAATCAGTTTATCTAAAAGTGAGTTTTGTTGTGCTTGTGTAACTTTTCTAGTACATGTTGTGGGACAAAAAGCCATACTTAAAAGTGCACCAGTTCTTACAGCTCCAAATTTCAGTCAACTATTTAAATTACCTGTCGATGCGAGTGATGTTGGGGTTGGAGCAGTACAGATTCAAGAAGATAGAAATGGTGTTGATCACCCAGTGTGCTATTTCTCTAAGAAGTTAAATAAGCACCAAAGAAATTACTCGTCAATCAAGAAGGAATGTTTGGCTTTAATATTGGCATTACAGCATTTTGAAATTTACATTAGTTCAGCCCCTTGTCCAGTTGTTGTGTTTAGTGATCACAACCACCTTACTTTCATGAACAAGATGAAAAATAAAAATCAAAGATTATTAAGGTGGAGTTTGTTTTACAAGAATATACTCTTAACATCAGGCACATCAAAGGAAAAGACAATTTGATTGCAGATGCACTTTCCTGTGTATGGAAATATTATTTAATGTACAGTTTGTATAACTCATTCATTTTCTTATGTAATTTTGTTTTACCTCATGTATAATTTACATATGGTAAAAAAGAAAGCTGTATTATATAAATTTTCCTTTTTCTTTATGGGGGAAAGTGTTATAAATATTTAATTAAATTGCTTGTGTTTTAAATTCTTTGTTATTTATATTTTATTTCATTTTATTTTATAGTAGTGATAATTTTCATTGGATCTAATTCTCTTTTCTGCAAATTTGCTTGACCTGATTAGAATGTAACATTTGCTGTATCATTATTTTTAGTTCACCTTGGTTGAAACGTTTGCAAACATTGAATGAAAATGATTGGCTATTACCAAGGTCATGTTTGGCCCACATGTTAACTTTGTTGTAAACAAATCTTTATTGTTTTAAACTTTTTAATCTTATAAGATTCGGGGTTAAAACAGCCATTTTCTAGTAGATTCTTCAGTTGTATTCTTACATCTTAGAGCTCAATGTGTTTTTTAATTGTTGATGCCAGTTTGTTCTAAACTTCATCTATTTTTGGGATTTAATAATTTATTTTCTCTGGAAATCAAAAGTGCTTGTCTTATACAAATTCTGGAATAAAGACATTTAGTGAAAAGTTATTCTGAAATTCTAAACAGAACATTATAAATTGTGTTTCAATGAAGAACTGTTGCCATCAGTCATTGCCTTCCATATTGGAACTTCATCAAGATTTGAAGTGGGATTTAAATTAGAACTTTTAGTGAGAGGACCAATATTTTTAGATTCTAGGATTAATTGTTGGATTATATTCACAAACCATAAGTCCAATTTCATATTTTTACTTTGTTTACTAGAGAAATAAATTATTTTGTTGAAATTTACAAAGCTTGCTGGCTTCACTCTTTTCTTTTGTTATTTTTCAACGAATTTAAAGGTAACAATATGTTATGCCCTCCGGTAGAATTCATATGCCTTGGCAAAACTGTCTGACCAGATACTTATGCCTAGCACACCAACAAAACCAACAAATTTAGTTTAACCAGTGACATATATCTTTATAACAATGTGGTGTGTTTATGATTGGGAAAACCTGAGAGTTTATACAATCTAGGTTTGTCTCTAAAGCCCAATTAGCTATCATTGTGGAAGTATATTGTCCTTTGTGCTAATTATGAGAACTGCATGTGCCATCATTTTATATGAGATATAGATCATCTAATTTTTAGAGATTTTCAATTTCCAGGTGAGTTGTATAAATCTAGCCTCACTCAAGGGAGGAATATAAAGAGTTTTTCAAGTTGGTAGTTGGAGAACATAGTTTGCATTCTTGCTCCAAATTTTTTGGTCTTCTTTCCTCTTCATCAAATCACTTTAGTCATTGGTTAAACTCCATGAAAAGAAACCTGTAAATAATTTATCATGGCTGCTAGTGTGACAGAATGTAATGTTTACAAAAACTGATACACCTGGTAATTTTTCTAGATATACATATAACCATGGAACTATTGGCCTATTGATTACCAGTAACATTCCTTGCCCCTCTAGCAAATTAAAGTGTTCTGTGTCCTTGACGTCAATGTTCCCTGCCCTTTGATTAAGCCACAGAAAGCAAGCAATAAAGAATGAAAACATGAAGCAAGAGTTGATCTTGAACCAATAACAAATGAGCTCAAGATCATGTGACCACTACATATGCATGTTTAAACATGGATGATATGTTATATTCATTCATGCCTGCCATTCATTCAGATATTTAGCACTAGTGAAGAAAAAAAAAACTATCAATGCAGTACCTAAATATAAATGAGGCAATAAAAAAAAAGTAGACTACATGTTCATCTAAAATCTTTATTAAACTACTTCATCCAAAAATAAAAGACATATGGGTTTAAATGCCCAGTTAATAACAAAATGTGACATTTTAACTTCTGCCATTTGTCACAGAAGAGTACCTGCCACCATTTGAAGTAACATAAACTTAATTTTACCAAAATTACACTGCACTGTAATCTGTCCTTACATCAGTGTGCAATCTGATTTGTTAAAATTTTACTCACACTGCATTATTTACAGAATGTATCAAAATATGCCCAAAGTTTGAAACGTTTTTATTCTTCTTTATTTCTCATGTTACAGAACTTTCTGGCCTTGGCCCTGGACACAAAAAATAATTTAAAGTAAAAATTAGAATTCTAACATTTTGATCAAAGAATGAAATGCAAAGTAATTTCTAAATCAGATGGGAATTATTATCTGATCTATGTATAACCTACATGTGAAATATGCAAATAAGTTTCCATGTCATTGCATTCTTAAATATAGCCAGTCCTGAGTCTCTGTTGTGTTTTTTAAAGCTAAAGAAATGAGACATGTTGTCATAAAAGTGAAAAATTATAACATTTAACTAGTGGTTAGCTATGGCAGGCACTTCATTATTTGAAATATCATAAAAAGTTATCAACTTTACAAGTATCACAGATTGTGGATTGTATATAACAAAAAGCCACCACCTTTCAATTGATAACATAAGGGTTACAATTTATCCCTAGGTACTGATGTAAGTGAAAAAACATAGAAGAAAATTCTATTACATTCTACATTATATCCTTGGTTTGATTCAAAGTTAACACAGAAACTAAAATATTTCACTGGATGAGAAAAAAGTACAGTTTATAACTTGTTTTACAGCAAACCAATATGTGAGCTATTACAAGATCTTAGCAGAGTCAGAATTTGAAGAACCATATCTAGAAATATACTGATTCAAAATTTAAAGGAAAATTAATGGACTAAAGATTGTTACTGTATTACAAAAAAAATAAATACTTATTCTGCATAAATTACCAGCTTTGAATAGTTGTTTTAGGTGGAAAGTGTAAAACTTCTATATATAACATTGTACTTGCTTATAAGTCAAGTCCAACTGCAAAATGCATCTGCCATCACATAAAATGCCAGCATATTATGCTGGGGTGTGTGTGTGTGTGGTCTGAAATTTCTTTTATTGAGATGGGCCCCAGTATAGGTATGTGTTTTGTAAAAACTGTGGCCTGTTTAGTAAGATTTCTTATGACCCAGGCATGAATAATGACTTGCAAACCTAAAACTGGTAAAACTCGATGAGTGATATCCACTTAAATAAGTGACTGAATCAGAATGATGCTATACAGGTAATCTGTCCCTCTTGAAATAGAAAATAGTCAATCAGCCTAAACACTAATAACTGTGTTAGTGTATCACACCTTTTGCATATTCATCCTTTACTTAGCCATTATACATCTTCATTGCCGACCATACATATCTATATGTTTTTTTTCAAAATATTAAAGTCTGTACTTATCAATAAATCCTGTTGGCAGTTTTTCAGTAAACAAGCTAATGGATAGATCTGTCAAATGGAAACAATTTAAGCCCAATTTTGTACAGAAATGATGTGAACTGGATTTTAAATGTTATCCCTCTTTTTAATAAAACCCTGTAGCTAAGTGTTTACCTTACATAATTACATGAACATCAGTGATTTAGGGGAAAAAAATGGTGTATGTGTACTTTATACTGTTCATGTTCTGTATTTAATGACTCAGTTCTTGAGAAAATATGTTACTGTGATTATTATGTATATTCAAATTAACATGAACCATAAAATAGCGAATCACACTATACACTTTCACATTTAGCAAGGTTCATGATATCTATTTGACATATTTAAAGTAATTAAAAATAATTAAAAATTAAAGTAATTAAAAATTAGTTTTACATAATGGAGCATATACTCAATCTTGAATTTTTAAGCCCAAACAAAATATGCAATGGTTCCATGTGCTTGTTTGTTGAGTTTGGCCCTCAGTTTTGTGCTGTATTTTTTGAGCTTGTATATTCATGAAAAGGGAGTCATAATTGAGCCATGATATTAACAATATCTTCTTGGTATGTTCATTCGTTATTATCACAGGTTTGACTGTCACAATCAAAATTGACATACTTTAAGAAATAAATATCCTTGTTACTAGACCAAAGTGGGATTTATGACTCACTGCTGGAGAAAATTCTTCATCAATTTCGCTTACACTGGTACTGACATCGGTTTGTTCACTAAATCCACCATTAACAGAGCAGTTTGCAACAAAAAATCAGTGGAAACATCACACCATGCAAGAAAAATCATAATGAGTATGGATAGTACGTTTATTTCACATTCATTTTTTTTTATCAAGGATTGCAAGATGTCTTTGCAATAAAGCATATTGGTACTTTGACTTTTTCAAATTTCATCTGTAGCATTGTGTCTAAAGAGACATTTGTTTTTGCCTGTTGATTCTTTGCCATTTTCACAATAGTTAGAATTCAAAATGAGCACAGGAGAGATCTGCTTCAAGCTGTACTCAAGGGACCCCGAGTGGCCGAGTGGTCTACAGCGCTGTCCGTTACGGATCACTGCCATCTCACCTCTGTCTGTGTGGGTTCGAGTCTAGGATTCGGCGAATGTGGATATATGAGAAAGCTTGTCAGTAGCTTCTCGTGGGTCGGTGGTTCTTTCCGGTGATTTCCCGGTTTCTTCCTCCACTATTAATACTGGCCGCCATGAATAGCCTATCGTGTGCTGAAAATGGCGTTAAGCCCAACAACAACAACAACAACAAGCTGTACTCAGTCAAGAAACTGGTATATAATGATAGCTAAAGAATATTTCTAAATTATTTAGTAAAGAAGAAGTACAAAGATGAAATATTTATTTTCTTTAACTACATTTAACCAGCAACCTGTGATTCTAAAGTACTGATGAGTGAGGGTTGATTATCACACCTTTATTTCATGTCATCTTTGTTAGACCTTTCTTATTTGATGTGATTATCATGCCTTTGTTACCCAGTATTTTTTTTTTTTGTTACGCATTTGTTATTTAAATGACTACCATTGATTATCTGACTTCAGCATGTTAGGTGATCAAAACATAATTTAGTTAATATTCTCAGGTGGACCACTCAAATCAAATGCTACAAAAAATCAAATGTTGCAACAAATGAACATAATAACAAAGCCTTTGGAATATAAAGTAATTAGGAATTTGGCCAGGAAATTAAAGTCAAACGTTCTAACAAAATAATTTATACAAGAATGTAACAAAAAATCTTCACTGTAATAATCTGAAATGCTATGTACACAAAAGAATTGGTACTACAATTAAAAAAACTTTTTGGGACAAGAACTTCAGTCACAGTGCTAAACAATATATATATGAAAAAAGCTTGCTGTTATATTAACTGCTACGAACAAAATTGGCACTATCATTTATTCAGTTATACAGTATTCCATCTTAATGTATATCAAAGGCAACACATGCATTTTAAATACTCTTGCTCCACAAAAATGTTTCCATGAACTAGTGTGCAAATCCTCTTTTATAAGCCAAATAAAAGATTTTAAAGTTCGGAAAACTTTAAATAAAGTCACCTACACAATTTCATATTGCTTATAATAAAGCTTATGAAAGATCTTATATCACACATTCTCCTTTAACTGCTATGTGCTTACAAGCTGGCCAATTTTATAGACAGCACTATTTGGTAACGCTCATATTAAGTAGCATAAATATTATCTAACAGGTGTGTATATCTAAGGTATGGTGAGTTTATAACTTGCAATTTTTGAAATATTTTCTTCTTGCTACAGAAAACTAAGTCTATAAAAAGATTACAATTCCACTATTCTTAAACAAGCAACTTTTTATTGTGACAAATAAAAGTATATGATCTACCTTAAAAATAATTTGAACTTTACATGTCTTTATTATACTTCTATATTTAATTTCATTTTTTTTATACCTATATATTTATGTTTTTTCTTTTTTATACTTCTATTTTTATGTTCATGTCTTTTTATACTCCATATTTTTGTTTGCTAAATAGCATACTATGGTCAGATCTTTATATATCTCTATTACTTCTAGATATGAAAATATACAAACATTTAAAAGAAGATGCATATGAATAAAATAAGACGCCTAAAGAAAGAATCTGCAAAATGTAAATATTACAAATTTTTAAAACTAAATCTAATATAAATATCATTATGTCCCTGTGATCTTGAGACAATATTTTTCATCCCATTCCATCTTACTTATCAAAATTGTCAACTTTCTGTAATTTCTAATAAAAAACAAAAAGGCTAGACATAGATTAACTGTAACATTCAAACATACTTTTAAGAATTTATTGTTCATTCCACGTATATTCTTAGGCACAATATAGTAATCCATGATCTTGCAAATCTTATGCTATGAATGAGATATTCTTGTACATTCTGATATCAAATACGAATTACACCTACTTCATAAATAACAAGACAAAATATAAAACTATTTCATCAAAAAAATGTATCTGTGTGGAATATAACTTAACAGATTTACTTTTCTATCAAAGGGTGCTGCACAAATCATCATCAGGCTGGTTTAAAGGGGAACAAATTTTTGGAAGGTTAAGTGTAACACTTGCCTTTAGCCCCTCTGAGGAATTTGGATGAAATAACACAAAGTCAACTTTTACCAAGTTCTGTTACATGGTAGGCAGACTTTTTAGACCTACCTATGTCCTTGGCTGGTCTGGGGAAAAAGAAACAACAGCTTTCACTTATAAACTAATTTTACATGCAGGATATTATAATTAAACATGATAAATTAATTATGTAAAAAAAATTAATATCCTTAATTATTATAAAAAAATCATGAAGAAACTAGTTGCACTGTTTACCTAAACTTATTATCAGTGAATCTAACTAGAAAATATTACAAACGACATTATCAATTGAAGGTTACAAAAAAATTATATATATATATATATATATATATATATATATATATATATATATATATATATATATATATATATATATGTTACAATCATTTTATATTAAATCATTGTAAAATTTGAAATAAACTGACACAACTGGCATATCTATATTTGCTTTACAAATTATTTAAATTAGTTAAAATATGAAAACTACATTCAAATTTAAAATATAGTTTTTTGGGGGTACAATTTCATGAAACAAAGGAAAATCTCAAAGACTGGAATTTTCAGTCCAACCTCAATAAATTTGGGCCATGTTATTCTGTCAATTTTTCTGTCATGTTTTAAGTACGATAAAGCATTTTAATAGCTGCTATAACAGAATTTCTCATCTGTATAAATATTATTTGACAAAAAAAAGCGTACTATACAAACGAAAGGACACTGAACATAAATTTAAAATGAATGTTTTGCTCCGACTGCATTCTGTTTAAAAAAAAATCTGCATTTGAGCCCATGTTAAATTTCAAAATAAATACATATAAGTGCCACAATTAATTTCAAAAATTCTGTCTCCTTTTTGTTCCATCCACTTATCTACAAAATGAGAAAATACCTGCACTTTTATCTATGTCAACAGTGAAGGATTCTAGTTTAGTATTGTATAATGTCTATATGAGACTATCACAACTAGTCTAAGTCTACCAGAGTCTGGTTTGGTATATAATGTCTTTTTGAGACTATTGCAAATAGTCCAAGTCCATCAGTATCTGTAATATACCAGATTCTGCAATAGCCAGTCAACATAGGACTATAGTTATAAATTTATGTCTATTAAAGTCCTTAAGACCTAGTCATCTTCTTATGGGGACATAGTCCTTTCCCGGGGTGAGTCTGCCTGGGTTTTGATGTAGGTATCTTCAAAATCATCTTCATATCTATCATCATCGTCCTTCACACTGCCTGTTTTTGACCCATGTCGAATAAATTCCTCATCCAGGCCAACACTCCGCAGTGTGGCATTAAATTTCTTCTCAGCTGCTTTTTTGGCATTTGTCTGTAAAAGACATATAAAAATATTATTAAAGTACTTTTTCAGATTCAGCTGTACAGTTAGAAAAGCTAAAGCCATAAAACTGGACTGTTTAAGTGTTTTGTAAAGTTTTCTCACAATGTTCAATAGGAAATTTCATTTTTAACTCTAATTCCACTATGCCCCATCAAGCAATGAGCACAAACACATGAAACAGAAGCCTTCAATGTGTACACAAAATCAATATTTTTCTAAACCTATCAATACTTTTCTAATCCTATGAGGAATTACAAAATTATACCAAACTGTGCATTGTGGGCTTGAAAGTAACTAATGTCTCAGATTAAGGAAAATTCTCTACTAACAAATTTGTATAGATATTTTATTAAAACGAGGGTATTTTGCATTTAAAAAAGTCAAGATGACTAATAAAGAGCTTATACATACGTGGAAGCTGGGTCTCGGATACAGAATTTAAAAAATGTATGTCATAAAGTACAATTTAAACAGTGACTCTCTATTCTCCTTGACTAATATCATACATTTGTGAACACCAATCTGGGTGACTAGATTAGTGATCCAATGGATTTCTTAACCAATTCTATACATTTGGTAAACACAAAGATGGGTGATTCTATACATTCTGCAAACACCAGTCTGAGTGATCTGATTGGTGTTCCAAGGGTTTCTTGACCAATCCCATACATTAGATAAACACAAAGCTGGTTGCTAAGTTTGGTCACCTGATGTACTCTGTGACCAGTCCCATACATCAGCAGTCCCATACATCAGGTAAGAAGAAAGCTGGATGATTTAATTGTGAACTAATTGGATCCATGACCAATCTCACACAATTGGTATACACTAAGCTGGGTGCTTAGAGTGGTTACTCACTGGGTTCCTTTACCAATCTCTTTCATTAGGTAAACACCAAGATTGGTTAGCTGGCTTTTGGAATTTCTGTTATGTGCTAGTTGATTGACAGTCATGATGGCTAAGCTTAAAAAACAACTCTGGTAAACATGACAGTTTCTAAGGTACAAACCTGAGACTCTTGTTCAAAAAGGAGTGGTCTCTTGCTGATTCTCTCCTTCATCTCTCGTAATTCTTTCTCATACTCTTCTATTCGAGCCCGTTCTGCTTCCCTGCAAAATTGATCATAACAGTCAGAACTTAAACTAAACATTAGCATCATCACATCAAAGTAATGTCTTCTCATTTGGTCCAGTGATAAAGGGGCTCAAGCATGAATGACTTTAACAAAGGACGATAGGTTAATGTGACAGTCCCAATTTTACTACTGTATCATAAAGCAAGACACTTTTCCCTACAAATCTAAAGCCCACTCAACTGCAGGCAGTGAATCAGCAGACATATCTGCTCTGGGAAATAGTTTCTAACTGCAGCCTTTCTAGCAGTTTCAAACTAGTAAGTTTCATAACTAACCTGGAACCTGCTAACCTAAAAGAACTCCGCTATTTGTAACAGTTGCTGGTATAACATCAAGCAGGTTAGAAAGTTAATACTTTACTGTAAATATTGTTAAGGCTCCAAGTATTAACAAAATTAACAAAAAGGCAATAAAACAAACAATTTAAGTAAAATCATAAAGCAATTTATTTCCTTACCATACAAACTAAAAACTCAAAAGACACTTACAAAATTATCAATTACATTCCAAATAATCATAGAGGTCCAAAAATATACAATGTTCTGAATTAATTTCAATAGTCTTGAATGTCCTGATAGCACAATAATCCAATGACTTTTAATAAGTTCACAATAATGTATTTATCCAGAAGTTGATGAACAGTATTTCCAATGAATATTTTAGATAATAAATTAATAATTCCTTTTGAATTATACCTGATTTCAACAAAAACAACTGCAAACTCTGATCATAAATGGAGTCCCACAGACTTATGGAAAACAGGAATGAATAATTTATCAAATCCCTATTTACACACATTTTCACTTGACCCATCATAAAAGAAATTGAAGCAATCCAATTGAAAAACCTATTCTAATTGTAAAATTACTGACCTGAACTCAAATGTTATGGAAAAATTCATTTCACAACTTACAATCATGGACAAAATTTAGTACATAATATAAATTAAATATACATAACAATATATAAACTTGACCTTCTTGAGGAAAGGATGGGGATGGAAAGGATATATACCATTAACTGTTAAATTAAATTACATATGTTCCGACATTTAGCATCCTCTTTGATCAAATAAGACAAATGTGCATATATAATTTTGATTGCTACTATACCTCAGTATAATGTAGGTATTACAAACCTCGATATAATGTAGGTATTTAGTCCTCAGTATAATTTAGGTATTTACAGATCCAAATCCTTCATAATAATTAGCTCTCTAATGATCTTCCTGCTGTAATTATCATTCATCCTGATAATTATCAAAACATGATTACCACAAACTCCACATAATATCTCCCACTCCATATTAAAGTCATCCATGGCTGGTTCTGAATATTACTAACCAGTGGAAATATATAAGCTGGGTATTTGGCAAAAGGATGTGAACTTGAAATAAACTTGCTATGCAGAAACCATAATTTTTTTATCAGACTTACTATGACTTTGACCTCTGACTTTTAGACCCCATATTCAATAGATTTCTTTATGACCCTACGTGGAAGCCATAATAAACTATGGTCGAGGAACTTACTTCATAACAAATGTTATTCTGCAAAACGTATTTTTCTTTGAACCATATGAAATTATCTGACCTTTGACCTTTTGACCCCAAAATCAATAAGCCTCATCCATGATATAATAGCAATATTTCTAGAAATGAAGTTTTCTTCCATTAGTCATAGTGACCTTTGATATTTGTCCTGCAAATCAGCTTGTTTGCTTCTTATTCAATGTGCAAGTTATCCACATACTTAGGTGATGAGTGTATGGTTGAGAACTTACCTTTTGTGTAGAAACCTTTTTTTATTATTTAAAGTGACTATAATTGACATTTTGATCAATCACTACACTGATGGACTTTTCTCTTACCCTAAGTTCAAGTGCTCCAAAGTCTGTTCCAGGTATGTGATGTGATAAAGAACTGTAATTGTACAGAAACCTTATTTCTACTTGCTGTCACAACGACCTATGTCTCTGACCTTTTCATTCAAATGACCTATGTCTCTGACCTTTTGATTCATAAATCAACAGGCTACTTCCCAACCCCAAGTGCAAGATATCCACAATATCTTGTCTAGGTATGGGATTTAAAACTTTATATTATGATCATAGTTTTTAATCTATTGACCATAAAATTGGCAGGCTTATTTCTTATTCTAGATGAAAGCTATATACAATGTTTTGGTAAAAATACATGATGCTGAAATTATGTAATTTTGCATGTAACCTTGATTAATAACCTTTTCAAACTAAAATGAACAGGTTTCTTCCTTATACAAAGAAAAACCTACTCACAAAGTCTAATGGTATGTTGGTAAACCCCAAGCACAAACTTGCCACAAATTTTGGAATAGGCAACATCCTGATATTAGGACACCCTTAATTATTTTAATTTTTTTTATGACCTATAAAAGATGGACACAAAATTATATCAATATTTTCACTTATTACATTCTATTGATCAAAATATTTTTAAAAACATAAAGACACTGAGGTTGTTAAGGGATTGTCATTATGGCTTATTAGATGAAAACATCAAAATTTGTTTTGAAAAATCAATAAATATATTAATTTTCATCTATTTTTTAAAAAAATCATTTTTACCAATTTTAAATATGTAATCTAGAACTAATGGTATTATGTCAAAACCAGCTTTTCCTCTTTTAGTCAGTAATCTGACCTTTCTGAAAGGCAACAGGATTCTTTCTTTCCCAATGTACAAACCATCCATAAAGTTTGGTAACTGCAGAAAGACAACTTAAGCTACTGTGCAAAAATGAAAAGTTAATCAACAGATAAGACAGACAGACACAATAATGGATTGGGTCAAAACATAATCAACTTTTCAAAAAGCAAAGTGTGTAATGATAATCATGTCTCTTTATGCCCATATAAAAAAGGCTTTATAAGAATCTGAAAAATAGTGTAACATTTACCAAATTTGATGATCAGTATAACTATTGTGTTGTTTAGTTTGTCTGTAAAATGTCAATATTTCTAAAGAGTTTTACATACTTCATGATGTAATACACATGTTTGTGAAGGCAAAAATAGTGCTGAAATAAATATCTAAGTTTTCAAACAAAAATACTTTTTGATGAATATTCAAAATAGGAAATTGGTATTCAAATATATATACATGTATACTCTTACTGTAGTCCTGCAAAGCTGGTGACCTGACAGCAGCTGTACAGAAACCATGCAGTGCTATATTTAGGGACAATCTAAACTGAATTACCATGACAGAACAAGACACAATACAAACTCTATCAATCAAATGACTTGGCAAACCTCACCTAATCAGGACCAGGTTTCATAAAACTTTTAACCTTGACTACATACTGAATTTTATACACGCCTTTATTTGGAAATTAATATAAAAATTCTGAAAATGGCCTAGTTTTGAATTTGCAGGTTATCAAATTATATGGAAATATAAAACTTTAGGTTACACAGACAAGTACATATTCAAAATAAGATGTTTTCTAAAAGTTGGGCAGGGTTTAGACATGTTATGATTTACCAAGTAGGAAACTAGCTTTTGGAATATCCCTCAAATATTTTTCCCATGCATTGTTTTCATTGGCTATCACTAATTATGCAGATACAACAATGGCATCTATATGGGAATAAATGGATGCAAATTTCAGCTTTAAATGATTTTTTAAAGTCTACATAATAATCCCAGCATCTTGTAGAAATTCTGGCCTTATGTCTTCTTATTCAACCCAAATTTGCATTAATGATGATAAGTAATTAGTAATCATAGCACAGTGAATATATTAATATGAAATAAAAATGGGTAACAAATATCAAACAGTAAACTCAAATATTTATTTCAGCACTAATTAAAACAAATGTGGCAATAAAAACATGTATTTAAGATACAGTCCATAGAAGTGCTCTAATTCTGTTGTAATTGAACAATTACCTTATTTTCCTCTTCTTTTCTTCTGGAGTCTCTGTGTGTCTTGGTGTGGAGTCCAATGTTCTCTCCTGGATATAACGTCTCATTTTCATCTGCTTGATTCTACGTCGTCTTTCTTCTTCCATCTCTTCTCTCTCTTGCTTAGTCAGCTCATTCCTCTTTTCTCTATGATGACAATAATTGCATGGATTAAATGCAAATGATACTGACTAAATAATGTATCTACAATGTAACTTGGCATGGATTAAATAATAATACTGACTAAATAATGTATCTACAATGTAACTTGGCATGGATTAAATAACAATGATACTGACTAAATAATGTATCTACAATGTAACTTGGCATTGATTAAATAACAATGATACTGACTAAATAATGTATCTACAATGTAACTTGGCATTGATTAAATAACAATGATACTGACTAAATAATGTATCTACAATGTAACTTGGCATTGATTAAATAACAATGATACTGACTAAATAATGTATCTACAATGTAACTTGGCATGAATTAAATAACAATGATAATGACTAAATAATGTATCTACAATGTAACTTGGCATTGATTAAATAACAATGATACTGACTAAATAATGTATCTACAATGTAACTTGGCATGGATTAAATAACAATGATAATGACTAAATAATGTATCTACAATGTAACTTAGCATTTAAAGGACTTTTTAGCATATTAATAATTTACCATATTCTACGTGCTGTTACAAAATCCTAAGAAATTTAAATGTACAATTTCTATTTTTCTGTTAAAAATTGAATATACTCTGCTCTCTGTAGGGATCAAGTAAAACATTTATTTACCATCTGGTTGCTTCTCAACATGTTGAATGCATTTTGATTGTAAGCTTAACAAAAAACAATACAGTTACACTGAATTTATATGCTTTGTTACAAAGATTTTATATGCTGTGCATTTTGATTTTAGTCGCAGTCATTTGGGAACCCCTGAGTGGCTGCGTGGTCTAAAGTGCTCACCATTTAAGATCACTGCCATCTCACCTCTGTCTGTGTGGGTTCGAGTCTCAGATTCTGCTCATGTAGTTATGTGAGAAAGCTTGCCTGCAGCTTCTTGTGGGTCAGTGGTTCTTTCGGGTGTTTATATCGTGTACTATGCATTGTCAGATAATAAAATACCATGTTTTATCCATGCGTGTGCAGAATGTAATGATGTATCAGTTTAAGCAGACTAAGGTCCCTGTGAAATAGGCAGTCAAATAATATCTCTCAGCTTTGTCGTAGTCAATTGTATCAAATGCCTTGAAAAGAAGGTATCATGTTTCTTGAATCTTGTGCTGGAGTGAGTATTATAATATACCTTGAAGAAGAATGGTATATTTTTCTTGTGCCGGAAAGAATTAGATTTTCAATACATCTATAAAGCTATAGAAGTGCTTTCTCTATAATGAAGCTGTTATCAAGGATGTTTATAAATATAGATTTCATCATGAAAATTCAGAAGTTTAAAGTTATTGAATTTTTTATTTCATGGTGTTTTCAAAAGTTTACTATGGGAGCTGAATTAGTACTGTGAGTCCTATTACATGTACTAACATAAGAGTAGCAGAGAAGATGAACAGACCATTTGCTTGAAAAATTCTTTATGAACAATAAAGCTTCCTACAAAAATAAATCTCAAGGCTCAAGGTCAATAACGCTAAATCCAAACCTCTAACTGACCAAGAGTTTCTCTAATTGGGTTAGCTCATTTTTTTACTTTATCTTTAACATTTTTTTTTATTATTTTTTTATGGTGTGTTTTGTTTACTCTTCGGTCACTCAATTTTGGCCATTCATTTCCTCTGCTGCTCTAATTAATTGTTATATCAGTCTCTCAAAATGTTAAAAGATTTATATGATACCAAGATCATATAACTTTATCATTATAAATTCGTGTAGCCTGTTTTTGAAAAGAAGTTTTTTAACTTAATTATGTCCATATCCTCTGAACAACCAAGTCTGATGAATATTTCGCAGAGTATGTATATGGAGTCCATTAAATACAACTAAAATTATTGCAGTTGTCTCTGATCACTTTAGGTATTTGTGTATATTGCTGAGTAACAACAATCATATAAGTATTTTTGTGTCTGCCTCTGGAAAATATCTGAGCTGGATTTGATTGTTTGTCCAGCAACATATCATCATATACTACAAGATTATTAATAAATCCATCTAGGTCATCTACAGATGGGGCTTCATCATTATCAGTGACAAAATCAATAATATTGTTGCCATCTACATCCAATAATTTTCCATTTTAATCAAAATTTTTAAGTACTTCATAACATCGCTGATTATCTACAGATGGTGCTACCAAGTATAACCCATCCCACTTGAGGTATCTCATTATCAGATTAAGTAATAATTGTGTTTTACCAGACCCTGATGGGACTATTATTATACACCTAATAGAATTTGGTAGCAATGGATGATGCTTGGCTGGCTTTTGTTTTTGCATTGCTAAGAAAAAATGATATCTTCCATTTGTATAAGTATAATAAATAATAGGGATTTATATTGTGTTCAATGCAGAGTACCCACCCATACCAGTGGATTAACAATAAAAGACATGTAATTACATGCAAATGTGTAAAATGTGGCACAAATATCTTCCTCTTGATTTGTCAAAGACCAAAGGTGGAGATATTGCTGCTTCATTGGGGAAATTACCAGGAGCTCCTAGAACTCTACTTGGTATCTGGCGATGAACAAAATCAACTAATACCTGGAGAGTATCCAATAATTGCAATTGATCAAGCATGTCACATTCATGATATCACATATAAATGTAAAGATTAACAACAACGACATATTGTGGATGTGAAGTTGACTCACACATTAAATTCCATAAAAAAAATCAATCTCTCAGAGAGAAACTTGCTAGCTTCCTAAATCTGCTATGAAAGGTAAACTAGTGCTAGGGGCTGGTAATTAATTATATAACTATTATAATGGAATCTGTTTATTACAGCCCAAGAGGATATTGAAGGTATAGAGCAGTGAATGATACACTTGCTGATGCAGCAAACGTCTCATGTTCTGTTGCTGCAAACTGGTTAGCACAACAGGCAATATGTCAAATTATCTCCCACCACCTAGAAAAGTTCAGTATGCACATTTTGATGGCAGCACTCTTGATAAAGTTCATCAAGCAGATATTTTATTTTTTACCACACAATACTATTAAAACTGGTAGGTGTCAATCACGCACATACAAATACACATCAACTGTCAATGATGTTGCAAGCAGACATAATTAAACGACACCATTATCAACAAAAACAGTATATTAAAAGCATCTGCGAGGACCCTTGAGATGGCCACAGCTATTACAGATTGGTCCTAGCAAGGAATTTCTTGGTGCAGTATTATCTTGATGAAAAAAGATAACGTTAGAATCAGACGAGAGGACATTGAAATTCATGGTGATCAGGCAATCACTGAACAATTTAATTGAGCACTTGCTGAGCGATCATTTGGATATCAATATGTGAGGGAAATATCCACTGACGTAAAGTCCGGGAAGAGATCTCATGAATGGGTTGCAAGGTTACCAAGAGTGATAACTGTTAAATAATGAAATTACTCATGCATATTCTATGAAGCCTGCTAATGCAATTAGAAAGAAATATATACCAATGCAATGGTATAAATCTTCCTCTTGACCAGTACTAAGTAATGTGACCATAAGATATTTATATAAACCTGGTGAACTTGAAGGGGGTAAAAAAGGAGCAACTGATTCTATCTGGAGTGTGACCGCACATAAAATTTCCAGCATGGTAAGATCCACAGGTAGACCAGATTGGATTTGATGGCTCCTCAATGTGGATTTGTATGTGAACAATTACAAATAATTTCTGAAGACACACAATTACCACCACTTTCACTTCTGTAATCTGACACGTCTATGTTGATTACATTCAGGACAAGTCAGCATCACATTTTCGTGTGTGTGATCAATACTACTATTAAGTCTATTCATGGTGAATTGTTTTGATTATTTGAATACTGCCACAACATTATTGTGTTACAGCTTGTATAATGATTATTATGTTGTTTCAGTGTTATAATAAATTGGGAATCAAGATCAAAGTTGCATTTATTTTTTTGTCACATTCCTTACAGTTCACTATTTTTTCTTTATGACAACAAAGTTGTTGGTGATTTCTTTAGTTATTATGTAATCCATGATGACCCTCTGCTGCTGAGATATTCTAACTCAAGACACTGCAAGATAACTAAATGTGACCATTCGATCCGTTCATCGACAATCCATATATTTGTATCAGAAATATATAATCGTATTTACTATTCCATAATCCGCCGTGTCCGTATTTGATACAAATACATTGAACATCTTAAAGAAATTCTAAAGAAATATTTCTCCTGAGCAAAGTGAGCAATAACTGATAGAATGGTAAAACATTTAGTAATTGTCCATCCTTGACATCGTCAGAGGTATATTTTAATGCAAGAATTTTCATTTCTTCATGAAGAGATTCTGTACAATAAATATCACAATTAGGCCATACAAACTGATCATAATTTTGAAAACAGCCAAACGGATACAGGGTCACTTTTAATGATATTTCTGATAAAATCAAATATACGACCATTATAAAATTTAACTGTTCTGTCTCATGGAAATATTGTTACTGCAACAGTCCATGTGTGTGCGTTATGATCAATGCTATCTATCGAAGTTCCTTTTGATTTATATTTTGATTTATACAAAATCTCTCTGGTTAACATCTTCACTGTTATTGGTAATTTTAATTTCTTTCCCAGCTCAGCAACATTTCTGATAGATGCTCTGGTATCTTTAAATGCTTCTGCATATGTATTTACTTTGTACACTGTAAATCCGTTAAACACTGCCATGTATCACGTTTGTGAAGTGTTGTGTAACTCGTTCAGCTACACAAGTTATTTTTGACTCTGTCATAGATGAGAGTTTCATCAGTTTGAGATCATTAGCGATAGGTTTATAATTTAGTTGATATATTGCACAAACAACTGCAGTCACATGATATGCTCATTCATAATACAGTTTGTCAATACCAGTCAGTATTCTGGGTTTGGAATTTTTATTTAACCTAACAATACTATTTCCTGACTGCATGTGGACAGGATCACATTTGTCATGGATAATCCAAGTGTCTTCATCTGTCCTTACAATAAATTTTATTTTAAAAAAATATCTTTGAACATCAAAATGGTTAATAATCTCTCTTCCTCATTTGTCATTCATTATAGTATTGACAACATTTCCAATTCTGAATGTTGACCACACATGAGCTGCACCATCATCACAAAATTCTTTCTTGGCTTCACGGATGCATTTAGTTATATCCTCATTTGTTAAAGCCAGATCTTGCATCAAAAAACTAAATTTATATATTGGTAGCTTGTCAAGATAAATCTGTTTTTATAAGGTTCAATTGCAGATAATTCCTTTATTATTATAATTATTTAGTTTCTACTATTATAGTTGGAACAGGAGTATTATTATCAACAATAACAATGACAATTCCTGCATTTATAACAATTGTCATTTCAACTTCAACAACCATCGCAGGTGTTCTCAGTATTATCGCTAAGAAGATTGCTAAATGTACAAATACTAAATTATACGAGTATATATTAAAATTACATACTGGCCAAATATTACATCAAAGTCATTTGGTGGATTGCAACCATATAATTTGCTGGTATTTGCAAATAAAATAAACTTGATGCAATTCCTGATTGGCAAGTTGTTGGTATTCCCACAGGCAGTTATCAAATAGAACAAATCAATGAAGAATTCCTATGCAGAATTAAATCTATTACAGGAAAAGAATAAAAATAGTGATGACTGTTCATGAGCCAACATTGTCTGCCGCAATTGAAATAAATTCTCCTCATTATTCCGTGAACATATATCAATCTTCAATCAGATTTGTTCAAAGCTGGTCAGAAGATCCACCAGTGTCATCATCGCATGATCCACAATCTCCACCACCCAAGTCCGAATACAATACAAGTGAATATTCAGGTGAAGAAACAGGTTATAAGGATAATTCCATTAATGATAGCGTTAACTGTTGATGGAGGTGATTTTTATTTTTTGCATTCAACTCTTTTATTGGATATTGGCTCACCTGGAAGAATTTATATCCTCAACACTGTTAAATTTTTCTTATGATGCTGTTAGCCATGAACATAACACCATGATAAATTAATTCAGTTATTTAATGCGCATATTTTTGATGTAACATTTGCAAAAGCAAAGGAGGAAATTATTAATCAAATAACATTGTTAAATTGAATTATTCACGACTTTAAAATTCCTAATCAGGCTCATATACATCATGTAATTTGCTCTCAACACAAACTCTTATTTCTTAATCATTATAAAATAATAGGAGAACAATTATAAAATACCAGAACATAATATTGACAGGTTTTTAAAAAAATCAGCAATATCATGGATGAGCACTATCCACAGATTCTTGAATCATGGAAAAAGATAAACCCTCCAGCAAATGTTCTCAGACAACAATTGTCCATACAGTGGAGGCTGTCATGTTTCACCTGGTATTGTAAATATATGACTTCAATAATCATTGTCAATGATCATTGAAATGTTGTCAATACTATAATGAATGACAAATGAGGAAGAGAGATTATACTGATTCTTTGTTTGAATCATTACAGAAACAAAATTAAATTTCAGAAATTTATTGTTTTTCATATTAATGATGCCATTCATATAATCAAATGGATTTTAACAACCTATCACTGATCGATGATGGAGTAACATTTTGATCGCGACCCATAAATGACATTAAAAGATGATATGCATGCGCATGTGGTTCCTAATGTCCATTTATTATTAGTGAAACCTCAGTAACACCAAGATTGTCAAATATCATTATACTGTGTGTCTGTGAATATATTCATGCAGTATCTTGGAAAGCAATAATTATGCATCTACTCCTTGTTGTGATGCTATCTGCCATCACCTAGTCCATCTCCATAGGTTGTTTTGTATACTGGTAATCGAGAATTTATTACCATGACAATGGTCGGTCTGCATTGAGTATTATGTATGATCATCTTATTATAGTTATTGCATCTAACTGCTTCTTTTAGTCACTGTGGTAATCATCAGCAATTTCATTAATGAGGGATTGATAAACATTAATATTCATGATACCACCTGTAAATAATCTTTTAACAATATCATCTGCTTCATTAATGATTTCTGAGGAATTATTAACAGCTTGTTTTCATTCAATGAGGATTTCTAGTTTTTCAGCATTGGCAAGGATGTTATTGGGACAAGTAATAGGGCCATTTCCTTGAGTAGTAATACCACTTCCAGTTGTGCCAGGAGCATCTTGAAATTCTTCTTCTTCACTTGGTTTCTGCAGTTGTTTTTTTATACTTTTTTTGGTGATTCTGGATATTTACGCAGTGATCCCTCCCATGGTGTTCGTGATTTTGGAGATTGTGGTTTTGTTGTTGTTGTTGTAGTGGTGGTAGTGATAATTGTTGTTGTGATAGTGGTGATAATTGTTGTTGTGCAATATAGTTATCTATCTCATTTTTATAATCAATATATCTTGGATCATTATTTCGGGCTTGATCAACTCTGAAACATATATGAAATATCCACTTATACCAATCTTCATGGACTATAGAATGACCATGATACTCAGGATTTAGAAATTGTTTTTATTATCAAAACTCTCACAACACCCACAGCTAATAGTTTTGTATTTTTAATATTCCTGATTTCAGAAATAGCATCTTCAGTAAATAAATTGATCAGTGCAGTTTTAATTCTTGCTTGTCTTGGTTCTATTTCTTCTTCTTGTTCTGATATAAATTCTTTTATATCACCTATTTCAACACAAGCTTCGTCAACACGTTCAAGTATTTCTTGCATTGGTTGAGCAGCAGCTATTCCGTCAGAAGTTCTAATAGAATCTTCTTTGTTTTCTTAGTTCTTTCTGCTATTTTTCCAGTTGCTTCAGCGGTTTTCTCTATTGTTGGAAGAAGACATTTAGTAGTCTCTGTAACATGTTTAAATAATTGTTCTACACCTTCTGCAAATTCCACCTGAGACTCCTGACACGCTTGTAGTTGTTGCTTGACAGAATCACAAACAGGTATATATTTCTTAATTGCCTCTAGTCACTCTCAAGCTAATATAGCTGTATGAGATTCCATTACTGATATAAAAATGATTTAATTATAGCAGCAGAGGAGGTGAATGACCAAAATTGAAGAGTAAACAAAACTTGCCATAAAGAAATAAAAACAAAAATCATAAGATAAAGAAACAAAATGAGCTAACCCAATTAAAGAAACTCTCAGTCAGTTAAAGGCTTTGGTTTAGAACTATCGAACTTGAGATTTCATTTTCGTAGGAAGCTTTATTTTGTTATCAATAATGTCTCAAGCAAAGGTTCTGTTCACCTCCTCTGCTGCTATACATGTGAAGGGACATAACTCTCTCAGAATAAGGACAGCTTCACTGTGGAAAAATATGTACATCTTCATGAGATGGGTTGAAAAGCCTACCAAATATTATAACTATCCATCAAATATTTGATTGCACATGTGAACATATACTATTCTTATGTTCCCATAAGTGATAAGTTCAAGTTCACTTTCCATTTATATGCAAACAGATGCAAAAATTCTGCAAAAATAAAGGATGTTTTAACATTTGCTGCCCATAATTAATACTTAATATCTTCTCCATGCTTGATGTGAAAAGGAAATCATGCCAAAAGCAGCAATACTTACTTGACCTGACTTGATCTAAGTGCAGCACTCTTCGTTAATTTGGATGGAATGGAATCCAGGGATAGAGACATATGTCCTGTAAAAAGGAATAAACTTATATGTTTGTGAAGTATTGAGCTGTACACATCAGAATTAGTACTATCTAGTGTCACATGTGAAGTATTCTTGTACTCTTGTATTCAAGTGATTTACATACTAGTATACCACGTGCATGGTTCAAAATTAGCAGCAATTTGCTAATCCAATTGTTAACTAAGTGTCAGTTATTGCCAATCAACTAATTTAAAGAATAATTAGTGAAGATACAGTAGGACTAGTAAATTTTTCAAGCTATTAGTCCTTCTGGCTACAAAGAAATTTGTTAAATATGAGGCCTGTTTTGCCACAGTAATACCTCAGCATACAAAGAACAGGAGTCCCTTGAAAGGGCCTGACTACGGGCTGAAAACAAGATCCAGGAATTCAAGTCAAGACCATATCTTTCTTTTAAATAGTGTTGAAACCATCTTTGATATTCTTCTCTGATAACAAGATTTTCAAAATTAGCTACCATGGTGCACATTCTGGATATCAATTTTGGCAATATTTTTATTTACTACAAACAATACATCATAAAAAGTCATTTGGTGAAGAAGAGATAACATTTTCAAGATGGATGACAAAGTGGACTTTTTTGTTATAAGCCTGGCACCAATTCTATTTTTTAGTATGAACTGATATCTTAAGAAGCCTTTTGATGAAAGCGCATTCCATCTGACCTAGAAGTAATGATACAAAATTGTGGCATTCATATTAGAGGTCATATCAGCATCATTTTAATTTAAGACTAACTACACATCATAAGAAACTCTTCTGAGAAAACCCCATGCTGATATAACCATTCATCCAGGAGAAATAGCAATACAAGTCATTCACAAACCCTATGATGATATGACCATCAATTAAGAAGGAGTAGAAAAACTAATTTTTACATTGGATGTCCAGTAGCACAAATTTAATCTAGGACAAAGTAGCCAAGAAGCAATAGCAATCTTGTAGATGAATAGACAACAAATGATGGACAGACAACCACCCCATAAGCTCTTCTTGTCTATGACCAGTAGAGATAAAAATATATTTTTGATCAATAAAATGCTGGAATAAAAAATACAAAACAGGATGGATATAAAAATTCTGTTGAAAAGATTGGAATAATTTTGTTTTGTTATATGACCAAAATGTTTTAATCTATGCTTATGGCATAATCATGGGGAAGCCCCAAAACAAAAGTACCATAAGCATCACATTATACATCTGATCCAGGTTTAATAGTCCTCAGTGCAGAAACTAGAAAGTGTACCGGTAGCTAATATTTGGTTTAGGTGTGCGGTCTTGAACTAAACTTATTGTGCAGAAACCATTATTTTCTTATCTGACTTTCCATGATTATGGCTGCAGACCTTTTTGCCCACAGAATCTATAGATTTCATTATTACCCTAAAAGCAACCCATACTCATACTATAATTTAGTCAAGAAACTTACTCTAGGACAAATGTTCTTCTGCAAAACTACATTTCTTTAAGCCACAATGACCTTTTGACCTTTTCATGCCAAAATCAATAAGCCTCTTCATATGTTAAGTACAAGACTTCCTAATAAAACTTTTCATTCAGAATGAAAAGCAACAACAAGATTTTCAAGAGGGCATCAGATCATCAGGGCATCATAAGAAGTCTTTTATTAAAAACTCTATGATAATATGACCATATTCCATACCTTAAGTGCAAGCCCCCCCTCCAAGCTTTGGGAAGGTAACTGCAATGGCTCGGTGTTTATCACCTTGGGCTCATGGTCAAAAGGGCAGGGATCAAATCATACCATTGTACCAGCTGATATCAACTACCAAAGTGTGTCCTTGGGCAAGATACCTTATTTCAGCTGCCTCAGCACTAAAAAACCAACCTGAGTAGTTGTGCCACAATGTACCAAAATACACCAATGATCACAGTCCATACCTTAGAAAGCGAAGTTCTTATGCAAACCCATTTTTTTTCCTTCAGTTAGCGAGCTTCATTTTTGACCTTCTGACCCCAAATCAAATAGCTTCTTTCCTGACCGACATGTAAGTCATCCACAAATTTTAGTGAGCAAAAATGTACCCTGAGCAAGTCTAGCCAAGATCATCCCACCAAAACATGTCAGAGTACTCTCAAATTCACCAGATCTCCATATCTAGACCATTGTAGGCACATTATTCATTCCAGAAATAAATTGTGTGACCAATGGTCAAAACGTGGGATGATTTTTTAAAAAAGTGGTTACAAATTTTGTAACATTTTCTTGTTGATTCAAAATATCTTTATTTTTGGGTCCTTTTTGACATGGAAGGAACTTTCTTTTGCCTAATGTGAGAAAATATGGAAGAGCTAAAACTGTAGCATGTAGGAAGATTGAGATATTAAAAAAATGTCCCTTTGACAGCTTGATCATGGCACAAAGCTGGTTAAAGTTCATTATTGAGAACCAACATTTTGTGCATAAACGATCTTTCTTCTTTCGGTCAAGTGACCTTAACCTTTCATGTTTTAATTCCTAAGTCAATGGGCTTCTTTCCTACCCAAGTACAAAATATGGACAAAATTTCATCTAAATGTGTTCTGTAGAATTAATGTTATTATAAAGAAACAATTTTTCTTCTTTCAGTTGCCTTGGTCTTGAGGTTTGATCTTTTGTCCCCAAAATTTACAGAGTTCATTTGTTTTGTCAAGAAAATCCAAACTGTAATATATAATGAATGCAGAACAGAATGCTGTAAAGGCAAAATCTGTTGATATACAGCTGGATAGACAGATCAATGGATAGGCAGACAGGATCATTGCAAAAAATGGTCTGGAAAACATCAGGCATATCAAAACTTCACAAATTCTACATCAATGTGACTGATATTCTGACTTTTCATCAGAATATAAAATTAGAGCATATTTCATCTATGCAAATGAATTCTGTGATATGTTCTTCGTGTCAAACATGTGATTCATGTACAGCATAACCTAGGCCTTAAAAAGATTGGGTCCCTGTCTAAATATTCCAGTGAGAATTTACAGAATCAAGTCACTCTGGTTAGCCTAAAGAACGGAAATATTTTAAGCTGGTTTTGAAAATTAAAGCTTTGATAAGACCCTTTGAAAATTATATTTAGCAACGAAAAGTGTCCTTTTGAAGGACACAAGAGAAGACATCTTTTTGTATAAGGAAATACTTTACTGCTATCATCATAAAAATAAACAGGTTTCAGATTAGTATACATAAAACATGGCGATATGTGTTTTGTCATATTCTCCTGAAGAATTCATGTAATGGCGACTTGTCCTATATTCTACCTACCATAAACCAGTATCATTATTAAAGCAAATTATCTCTCTTTGTACAAATTAGAGCCTGGTATAATTATATTTGTCTTTATATTCACAATCCATGGGATTTCTCTTGAATCCCACAGGTCACGTTTCTGACTCCTAGACAATTTGTTTTTGTCTATCCAATTTCGTAAATTGCTTTATAAGTAGCATTAGGTTTCAAGACAGCATTACCAAGTGCTGAAATTCTAAGAAAAAAACCAAGGTCAGTTCTCAAGGTTGCCATGATTGATCCTTAATAAAGAAAATAATACATGTGATAAAAAGTAGCTAACATTTGAAAATACCACATCATATTTCTAGGACTGATATCTGTATCATTAACTAGGATTCAAATTTTGCAAAGGTTTTCATACCATTTTTTATGGATTTAAAATGTCAGAATCCAACAGGTAATATAATAACATGGACAAATTATTATTCTATTAAGAAGGAAACTATTATAGTGAACTGTAACTGGCTAATATATAAGCATTTAGTTATTAACAATTTACCTTAAAAGTTGGCCCTTCTTTAAGGTGTGAAGATTCTGGATTAGCTTAATGTCAACCATAACTTGTGTGTCACAAAAACCTTGAGACATATCTAGGTTGTTCACTCATAACTACAGTATTTACTAACCCTAGATACTGGTAATCTGGCCCAGACATGTGCCATATATGTGTTCTATTCAACACATGACTATAGATTAATACTGGGACATAAATATGTTTTATGGAATTTTTAGCAGTTAATATATATCTGTAAGTTTGGTTTTGTGTGTGCTGTTTTAGCATCAGTCTGAAATTTGGTACTGAGAATTTGTTTAGATTTTCTGCATAAATGGGTTTTAGTTTAATGATGTTAAAAATAAATTTTCATCTACCCCAAAAATGCAATCTTTAGAATAGTTCAAATCTGAGGCATTTCTATGTTAACCATGTGCAGACAAGCAGTGTAGCTTATAGCATATATTATGTTTATAGTTCTTTCAACTCTTTGATATCTTTGTGTTGACATAATGGAGTTTGTGTATGGCAACCATACTACTGCAATATATTATCAAGACATCTACATAATTTCTTCCCTTTAAACAAAATTTGTTCCCACTTATGCAAAATATTCCATAAACTATGCAAGATGATACAGGACATGCTCAAAATGTGCATATCATTGATGCAGAAACAAGAATTTTGAATCATTCTCAGCTTTGCTGATTTCCACATGAATTTCTGTTTACCTCTCTTCTAGGCCAAGTGTTGAATAATACTGTGTGATAGTAATATTTTAGCTACTATATTCTATGTTACTGTCAGTAAATTGTTGTACCCGTCTGGATGAGTATTGTAGAAAGCCCCATATTAATTCTGTATTTTCAGGTTAAAATCAGCTCATGCTCCTACAATATAAATAGTGATGCGTAACGTGCACACAGATCAGGATTTGTCCTATTATTTCCTGATCAATCCACATCGACCAGCTGCATCGAATTATGACCAACATATGTAAGTTTAATTCAATGGTAGTTATATGCTTTACTAAGCAAGGAAATAAGATACAGTATCTCCTCAACCATCAACACTGACTCCTAAATGTCTGAATGTAAAACCTGAAGAGGACAACTTAGGGTATCTGAACTGACTAGGAGGTCTGTACCAATGTTATTAATTACCATGACACAATGAACAAGTCTTGCAAGCATTTATCATTCATCAATGTATTATCTACCTGAGAATAATGAAAATATAGGATGGGACTACAGGTATTGAAACATAATAATTTTACCTATATTGGTAGGTTTAGCTCGTGGAGTTTTGAATGGCCATCTGTTTTCAGTCAGTTTTTCCTCATCTTTCATCATGTCCAAAATCACCTTATCTTTCTTGGAAGGAATTCTGTTTGTGTATAGATTAAAGGGCTCAGTAACAGTTGCTTCTTTTTCATGTTTTCGCCTCATCAGTTCTTTCTGAAATTGCCTATATAAAGCATCATAATCTGGAACTTCACCGTTGATTTTTGGCCTATGTCGACTTTTTTTCTTTCCTTTCATTGCCTTTTCTTTCAGCTTTTGTTCTATGGCATTTTGTCTTGCTGCCATGTTGGGTGGTAAAGAAGCTGAGCGAAGTAATTCTTCTGCACGCATTTTCACTCGAATCTGTCGATATTCCTCCTCTTCTAGCATCTTGTCATCTATTGATTTATCAAAAATATGCTTAGGTACTGGATTAGCTTTGAAAGTTTGTTTCTCTGTTTTATCTTTAATAGTTACATTATCAGAACATTCATGCAATGCTTCATGCTTTTTCCTGTCCTGATCTCTTTTTAAAAAATTAAAGGGCTTTTCCTGAGATTTTAAGAGTTCTGTACAGTACTGTTTAACATATCTTCTTCTCTCTTCCTGTTTCTCCATAATTTCCTGATGTAGTGGAAGATAGACATGGGCAGGAACAGGAGCAGCTTTAAATTTCTTCTGACATTCCTCTTCCTCAGCCATCTTTTTTTCCAGCATTTCTTTCTCAAACTGTAACTGTGTCCTTGTTTTCTTTTTCTCTTTTGCAGCATCCCTTAAAGTCATCTTGAAAGGTTGGGGCACAGTTATTCTGTGTTTCCATTCCATTTCTATTTTTTTGTCTTTTTCTCTTTTTCTATGTACCATGGATGCTGAAGATGCCCTTCTCTCTCTTGGAGCATAATCTTCTATTGAAAATTGTTCCCACATATCCTCTATGCGTGACAATGCTGCAGACAGTTCCTGAGAACGGATTGGTTCTGACATGCTGGTCTCATCTGGAATATTATCTTCGTGATCACTTTCCTCCCAAGACCTACGAGCTCCAATCACTGTCTGCAACAAATCTTCATCAAGGGTTAGGTGATCATCTTGTGACCTATGTATTGGGGCAGAACTTGGCCGAATACGCATTGATGGCAATCCTGCTGATTTCATTGCTTGCGGAATTGGTGGTTTTCCGGTCAGAGGTTTTGATGTACGACCCAATATCTCTGAAGCAAATGTTGGGTTACCCATTTTATCTTGAACAATATTTACTGGGGATTGGGATCTCTCGAAAGAACCCGTAGCGCTCATTGGTCGAATAATACCACCTGATTCCTTATGACCGTTCATAGTGGAAGCAAAACGACCAGACTCCATAAAAGAACGACTAGTAATAGGAGCACGGCCATGTTTTTCTCTGTAAAGCTGTTCGCAAATTTCCAATGTCTTCATATGCTTCTCTTTGAGCTCAGTAAGTTTGTGATAAAATTCGTCATCTGACAAGTTGCTAAGTTGTTTTGTAATGTCATCAACGTTAACTGCAAATATGTCCTTGTCCATCCCACCACCCTGTTCATTTGTCTCATTTCTTTCATCTTCGTCTGCTTGTACGCAATAGTATTCATCCGAAAGTCTAACGCTAAATTGAGGAGACCTCTCGTGTACTAATGTGGCACATCCTGTTTTCGGATTTACTGGCGGCTTTACAGAATTGTTCGTCAAAACTGACAGACTGTGGGCTGTTACTGCTGTTGCCATGTTTGACAGAAACTATGCTAGTACAGGACTGAAGATGACAAGGTACTTGATTGGACTAAATTTTGAAAACATGCACAAATATTTTTTTATTTTTTAAAATCTTTTGCATCTCTTAAATACTAACACAAAAAATTATTAGTATAAACTTCCTGAATTTAACTAAATATGATTCGAAATAGTTGCAACGTTACTGCAGAGATCAGTATCGTTTGGGGGGGGGGCCTAACCAGTTATTATGTACGTTTGAATAAGTGACGTGTGTAAGGTGAAGTTGCTTGCATTTAAAGTATGCACAATGGAGAGGGTGTTGGGATACATCTATCTTCTTTTAATGTAATGTGGCTGACATTTTTTTGAATATTGTTCTTTTTGAAATTGTAAATGATCCTAGAACAGTAATAACTAACATGACTGCTCCCTGTGTTCTAAAAATCGTCATGAGTTTGTCTAAAGCACATTATCCTTGGCAACTATTAAAATAGGGAAATTTTTGACCGTGCAATGAATGAATTGCCAAAAATATAAAATGTATAAAAAGGTTATCGGCTCTTTTTGAAAATTTACCTCTGAAGTTGAAGACGTGAAAATGACCAAGTGGAGCTAGCACTTTTTTGAAAGATACACATTTGGAGTAAGACCTAGCTGTATACTCTACAACACATTTTTACACCCATCAATCACACACAAAAATAAAGAAAATTAAAGGTTCTTTAAACAATACCTAATATATACAATTTCATTTTTTAAGATCCAGTATAAACAGTGAGGAAATCCGAGCAAATTCTTATTCTTTAAAATTTCTTATTTTTTAAAATACAAAAATATAGAGCACACCTTTTCTTTAGTCTGTCATTCGATGCTACCTCGGCTATATTTATGTGGCCTGTATGCCTAGGTGGCATGGTCTAGTTTTGTAATTTGTAGTAAACGCTATGGTGTAACTTTTTCAACTGTTATTGTTTACTAATTAAAGATACGGATGTATTTGTGAACTAGGTGTTTCGGGCTTGTGTTGATCTTGAAATTGATGCCAGGCATGTACACCTTCCATTCTCATCTAGGAAAAGGACTTGTGTTTGCAACGTGAGCACCACATGGTGTCAAAAATGACCTTCAGACATGAAAAAATGCTGGTATAAATTTGGGATTGGGTGCATAAACTTATTCTGCTATGAACTGCCACTGACTTTTCTGGTCAAGAGAACAATATTTTTATGCCTTGTTTTAATATAGATATCTAAAAACATAGACCTTTTTGACCTTACTTGTGTATTTGATTTTTTAAAAATGATTTTGTTTGGTATTAGGTCACTGATTGCAGCATTAAATTTGTACATAAAAAGTGGCCCCTGCCCCCTAGCATGGCGCAGTAATTTAGAAACGTACACACACACACATACAATATTAATACAAGTAATATCAGAAAAGAGATGGAGATCTATTTGTTGGTGTACAAAAAGCAACTTCAAATGAAAACTTGAACTGCATAAACTTGATTTTATAATTACTGATACAGCTATTTTAGAAATAACTCTGGTTATTTCGTGTGTTGGATGTCCAAATCTCTTAAAATATTCAGAACACTCCCATTCCAAGAAAACTTCTAGGATAATATCGAACCATATTAGCTGAGATAACATCTCCACAATAGTATTTGGTATTCCAAAATCCTCATTTTCCGTATTCGTAGCAGGTTAGCTGCACATCGACAACAAATTCCGATCTTGTAGATTTCCATGAATATTTCTCCATAGCAGAGTCAGCAGCAACTGACGGAATTATAAAATAATTTCTGAGTAATTGTTCAGCATCATCGGTATATTTCGGTGCAAGTTTTTTTATTTCCCAGTGGAGAAACTGAGATCGATAAATATCTCCATTACGTCGAACAAACAAACTGATCATAATTTCCATATTCAGAACTTTGAAACAGCCATACGGATACATGATCGCTTCTACTAGCTTTTTTTTATAAAGTCAAAAATATCACCATTATAAAAATTAGCAGTTCTATTTCGTGGGAATATTGTTACATCCATCATCTAAGCATGCGTGTTATGATCAACGATCTCTGTCAAAGCTCCCTTTGATTTATATTTTGATTCGTGCAAAATCTCGCCGATTATTTTTTTCACCCTTATCATGAATTTTAATTTCTTTTCCAGCTCAACAACGTCATTGATCGTAGCGCCATAAACCGTGTAACGCTCAGCCCACTCATGTATTTTTTTTGTTTGTTGCATCTCAGATCCGTTAAACAATTTCCACGTACTGAGTTTGTAAAATATTGTAACCTGTTCAGCAACATAATTCAGCGTCGAAAGTTTCATTGGCTTGAGATCATCAACGCTAGACTTATCATTCAGCTGATATATCCAATAAACAACTACCGTCTCAGGATATGCTCGTTCATAATATGGTTTGTGAATATTAGTTAACATAACCAGATTTGGAACTTTTACTCGGCTTTACAATATCTCCAGAGGATAATCCATGTGTCGTCTAGTTCCACAATAAATTTTATTCTAAAAAGTATCTTTGTTTTTCGAGATAATCAATGATTGTTCTTGCTCGCTGGTCATTCATTATAGCATCAACGTCACGCATGATTCTGAGTGTTGACCACACATGACTCGCGCCATCGTCGTGAAATTTCTTCTTGGCTTTATTGATACGATTGATTAGTCTTATTCGCCGAATGAACTAGAGCTCGCATCAAAAAGCTGTCTGGCTTAGTATATTGATACTCTCCGGCAAGTCATGGGGTATTCTGTCAAGATCGAATCAAGATGGAAAAGGCTTAATCGCAGATAATCTTGTAAATTCTTACATGTTATAATTAAGGCAAATATATAATTAAACTAGACATCCGTACATAATATATAATTATTCAAGCAAAAAATAACTGCAAGTGGTTGACTAAATTTACAGCTCGTTGTAATAAGCCCTGTGTAACATGTTTGTGTGGTTATCATCTACAAACTGTGCGGCAAGGAACTCATGCACAGAAACCATATTTAAAATGTAGCAAAGGAGTCCGGGGAAAATTGCAGTTGTGAATAGACTGTGGAGGCAGAAAATACAGATCTCTGGAATTGTATTATGATTAAAAATATAACGCCAACTTCGTCGGTGCTGTGCCTCCTATAAAAAAAGCCGACGATTACCTCGCTAGATTTTCATTCTAGCATCCCACATATTTTTTTCTAGTAATAAAATAATAATTTAGACAAATAATATTTACTATATAAATTTAGCAAGGAGAATTTGTCACACATCATATCATTAAAAATTATGAGGCATCTCGTGATAGTGTAATTAGGAACTGTCTAGTAAAAAGAAACAGTCGGTTTTATCAGTAATACTGGTTATCTCATATTCTGTGCTGGGAAGAAAATATATCTTTAGCAGATTTGTGTACGAGTGTTTTCACATTATGATCAGAAAGATCTTGTGCTTGATCATATTGATTAAGATCTAAGGAATAACTTTTTGGATAATTTGCAGGCCATTACATAGAGTCAGAATTATAAATTTGGAGGTACTGGCAAATATAAAAGATGAAATCACGTATCTGTAAATACAGAGACATGGGAAAAATATAATTTTCCATCGATGTATTTAGCTGCCAAATATTTATGTATTTTCCAGCTTCGGTAAAACATGTCGTAGATAAAATAATCAGAACTGCATTTCAAAGAAATACAAAGCATGATAGTTAGGTACGCCACTATTCCTGAAATTACGTCGCTATTCCTGAAATTACTTTTGAATTTGACGAACAAGAAAACAATGAAAAAGAAAATTCTGAACAAGAAAATACTGAAAGTGATATTCTGTTTGCGTTAGGTGCCCTTTGTATTTTGAAGAGAGAAAATACTTCTCAATTTTAAAGGAATGTAACTCTGTCAAGCAAAGGTGGAGAGATTAAGAAAAAGACATCAGTTCTATTTTAGAAACAACTATCACTGATAAATCAAAAAAAAATTGGTTATATTTTTATCTTTTAGAAAACGTTCGACTCTTTTTTATTTCTCAGATTTCTTGCCATCTCTGACTTGTCAAGGATAATAATTAAGAAAAGGATGAATAACACAAAGTCACACACACACGCACACACACACACACACACACACACACACACACACACACACATAAAGGCACGCTCCCTGTGTAAGCTATTTCTGGATTTCCGAGTATCAAACGCCTTATATACTTTCAGAAACATTACTATCGGGGGTCCACCCAATGCTCGAAAAACAACAGATAAACGTACACCTTCCCACCATGTCATAACTTGTTGGGTACTATTTTGCATTCCCCGGGGATTATTATGGGAAGGGTGTGAAAAAATCTGTTGAAGGTAGAGAAGGCCCCTGGTGGTGGTAATATAAATATGCAAATATTGTAAATATGTAAATGTTGAAAATATGTAAATGCTGTAAACATGTAAATATTATAAATACAGAAATAACTTCAGCACTGTACGTAGGAGTACACTTTTCCGACAATGCACTGGCCAATGAGGACCTTAGTGTTGTGAGTCTCATTAAGCAGTGGCAATTATTGGTTAATGAGACCATCAAGGTGAGTCAAGTGGATGTATAGTCCGAGTTTCCTCTGACCCTTGACACCCCATTTTTGATATTTGTCTTTTTTTATGTTGGGGTGTAGGGTCAGAGTCTATTCCCTATCAAAAACTTGGAATTTGCCGACGCCAAATGGTGTCGGTATAGGGTTCTCGTCAACTATCAGGCCTAGAAAACTTAAATGACCTTACATTGACCCGTAATTACATTAAATCGATAGGGAAATCATGTATCTTCTCAGAAATTACAAGCATAACACCGATTTTGTCTTTAATCCGTTGTCAGACGAGACGTAACTACAGCGTTGATGAATTTGACCTCGTTCGCATCATTTTCATTGCTAATCACATGACTAACCAAATCTCGCAGCAGATATGCATAAAGGTCACAGGTCAATAATAATAATAACTTCTGGCCACACCCGAACTAATCTCTAGTTTATGGCTGGAACAAGGTGGCCGTTTCCACTTAAATCTCGTTAATGGTACATGTATGAAACTAAGTGTGTTCTACCATAATTAATTCTAATAAACATAGATCGACCTACCCTACAAATTTGGTCCTTTACAATCAGTATATATATATATATATATATATATATATATATATATATATATATATATATATATATATATATATATATATATATATATATATATATATATATATATAAACAGATCGTCAATTTCAGTCATACTTCAGATGAAATTTCATAGCAGGATGTTGGCGCTCTCATGCAATATGACAGATATTATCATAAAAGAATTTGGTGCGTGAAAAAAATGTTACAGTTACTAAAGCAAAATACTTTGAGTAATATATACTCTTATATTAAGCAAACAACAACAAAATAAAAATAGTTATTTCACTAATTGATTTACAAACTCACTAACACATCATTTCGTGACGCTTGCTCCTATTGTCTAATTATTTCGTCACAGGAATATTTCCATTGCACCAAGTTCCAATAATCAAATAAGTAATCACAAAAATCTAAGAACTTCATAAAACGGTGTTCTATAACCAGATGTGCATGCTCCAAATTTATTACAATATAATCCTTCATTACCTAATATTGGCCGTGTAATTAATAAATATTGGAGTCTCCTAAATTTATCGAATAAAACCAATGTAAAATATCTTTACAAAAATAGACAAATTCTTGCTTACAGATGGCCCAAGAATGTGCAAGATTTTCAAATTAGAACTATAAAGAAAAAAAAACAATTTTCGTCATCTAAATGTAACAGATACCGCTGCTCTCAATGTGAAAACATAAGTTCTTCTTTCAGTTGCGCTGATACAAAAGATGCATTTTCTCTACGTTATAGCACTAAATGCATATCAACGTATATGATTTATTTGATAGCCTGTGCACATTTAACATGCATTTTCTCTACGTTATAACACTAAATGCATATCAACGTATATGATTTATTTGATAGCCTGTACACATTTAACATGCATTTTCTCTACGTTATAACACTACATGCATATCAACGTATATGATTTATTTGATAGCCTGTACACATTGAACATGCATTTTCTCTACGTTATAACACTAAATGCATATCAACATATATGATTTATTTGATAGCCTGTACACATTTAACATGCATTTTCTCTACGTTATAACACTAAATGCATATCAACGTATATGATTTTTTTGATAGCCTGTAAACATTTAACATGCATTTTCTCTACGTTATAAAACGAAATGCATATCAACGTATATGAAATTAGAACTATAAAGAAAAAAAAATTTTCGTCATCTAAATGTAACAGATACCGCTGCTCTCAATGTGAAAACATCAATACTTCTTTCAGTTGCGCTGATACAAAAGATGCATTTTCTCTACGTTATAAAACTACATGCATATCAACGTATATGATTTATTTGATAGCCTGTACACATTTAACATGCATTTTTTCTACGTTATAAAACTAAATGCATATCAACGTATATGATTTATTTGATAGCCTGTAAACATTTAACATGAAATATGTTGGACAAACACTAAAACAAGTTTCTAAGAAAATGAATAATCACCTCTTTCATATAAAAATTATAGAGATCCTCAGTTTTTCTCTAATATTTCAACACATTTTAACACCATGAATCACTCTCTACTTTTTTCCCCATGCTATTAGATATTGTACATGGAGACATGAAAAGACTCATAAAAGAAACTTATTGGATTCATAAGTTAGATACTTTGTATTCTGATGCCTTAATACCAATGCACTATATTAAATTGTATAATTTGTTTTGAAGTTGATAAATTGTATCTCCTTTATAACAATATAATTATATGCATGACTGTTTGTCTGTTATACTTGATTACTTTACTGATCGAGTATGACTAAAATAAGCAATGGAAAAATGGAAAAAGCAATGGAAGTAAAATATGCAAGGGAAATCAACAAATTGTACATTACCAAGTGTTCGTCTTTATTTGCACTAAATAATTTCTGGTTATAAACTGACATTGAAACGTAAAAAAAAAAAATGAATGCTTAGTTTAAATAGCATGGCAAATTTAATAAAAGACCGACGTGCTATGCAGTGGAAATAATTATACGCAAAGGAGCTTACAGAAGTTAGTACATTTTATTTTTGTGGTTTTTATCTGCAAATATCGATACATATTTTATTGACTTTTTTATATTGTGAAAATTGTGTTTCATCGGCGACGACCGGCCTGACGAGCAATGAAAATCGGCTTACGCAACTGAACTATCTTATCTTAAAAACCTGCTCCAAAGTATATTAGGGAATACGTTCTTAAGTTAAGAAGTTTAGTTTGAATATATTTATGTTACGGTTTCTTTTACTCAAAATTTTACAGATGCAAATGATCACTCATGAAATAATGTTTATCACCGAATTTTTGGGTAACATAAGGCTTTAGCGTAATGGAAATAAATTAAGCAATGGAGAAGATTCGTGTTTATTTTACGGGAGTAAATTACAGCAAATACAAATAAAACAATACAAGGATCTGTTTTTTTTTAATTTATATTTTAAAGATAAACAATTTAATAAGCTAAATAATATCTTGAATTTTGTTATGCTAGTAAAGCTCAGTATCAAAATTAATTATTCATGTACGCCTGTGACTATTAAAGTACAAGCAGATACTTGGAAAGTGTAAAAATAACGTCAAAGGTATTTTGGAAATAATACAATTGTGCAATGTAATTTGTTAGCTAATCATAATCATCTTTAACAACAACTAAAAAGGCAAAAACGAGTTAAGTTAAACTTATTGTTGAAAGTAGCATTTTATTTAATTAATACAATCATGAACTTTCATTTATGTTTGTGATTTATAATATGAAAAACGCTTGGAATATGTATCTAATGATGAAATACTTCTGTTAACCTAACTTCTTTTTTTAAATCACTCACAAATAATTTTAATAACAAAAGTTTCCACTGCGTGCTTTCTTTCCATTGCGCTATTTTAATATACTATTTAAAAAAAAAACAACCGGTAAGCAATATTATTTTATGAGTGGTCATTTCCATTTGCAGAATTTACTCCACAAAAATAGCAACACAAATATATTCAACTATACTTCTTACCTTAAAATAGACCAACAAGTAGGTCTCTGCTTTTTTTTTTTTTGATAGCAGAAAAAAAAGCAGATACCTACTTGTTGGTCTAACCTTAAAAAGACATTTTTTTTTTAGTATACCTCAGAGCGGAATCTTAAGATAAGATTATTTATTGGTTGACCGATTTTACTGCGCATGAATCCAATTACTGTCATTTAAAACGCATTTTGCAATTAAGTTAATTATATAAAAATATAACGATAAATCATGTATCTGTATTTTGAGATAAAGACCACTAAATAAAATTTACAAACTTCTGAAATCCCCATTGCGTATAAGTATTTTCACAGCAGGTCGGTCACATTTACGGGTAAATCTGTTTAAGTCGTTTTGCACTGATATTTAATATAAGTATTCGTTGTTTTATATTTTGATGCAAATATGTCACCAGAATAAGGTATAGTTACCATACAGTGTTAATATACAACTTGTTGATCTCCATTTCATATTTTATCACATTGAGCTCCATTTATCATTGCGTACTTTAGTCATACCGAATTCATCCTTAGTTTGACATGGAAGAACCACAGGTACTCGACGCGAGCTTGATGTTAAAAAAAAAAAACAACAACAAAACACAATAATCTTAAGGAAAAGTCATACAGAGTGACAAAAATATCTCAGATTACCCCAATGACAAAAATATCTCAGATTACCCCAATGACCCGTTCTGACATTGAACCCTCCCTATCATACTGGTACTATCTACAGGCAACTGCCTCTCTGATAACTCTCTGTGTTAAGACTTCAAAGTAGTCACTTGTATATATTAAAGTTTTTGATAATTAGAACATGGCGTCTCATATTATGTTTTAACACAAAAACACAACATGGGTAACCTGAGGTATTTTTATCACTCTGTATGACTTTTTCCTTAAGATTATTGGGGTTTTTTTTAAACATCAAGCTCGCGTCGAGTATCTGTGGGAAGAACAAGGCAAAGGTCTAAAGCAGCCACGGGAGAGTTTGGTTAAAAGCGATTGATGTTCTTACTGAACAGAATTTTTTTTTTTCTCTTACATGAGACGGAAAATGCCGAGATTAATCCGATTGTGATGACGTAAACAACATGAATGATGGCGGCCACCATCGTAAGAAAGTGCTCTTTATGTTTTGCAACTGCTCGGCAGCTAAAATCTCTGTACCCAATGAGTAGGAGACTCCAGACCAGTTCATCCGACAATGAATACGTAGCTGACATTGTTATCTCTGGCGGTGGAATGGTGGGAGCAGCTATGGCGTGTGCCCTAGGTGACCTACAATTTTCTTTTGGTCTCTCTTTTTTTTTTCACCTACCGTATTATTCCTAAAAAATATCAATTCATTTCTTAATTTCGACATTCCAAAGTCACGATGAAAGACAAGTCATGTTGATGCGAGATTTTAAATAAGAGGGGAGGTTGGACTGACTGTCATGACATCATGGGAACTGTATATATTAACCCTTAAAGTGCTATACTGTTCTGCAGTACAAGATCACCCAGTGCTGAATTGTTTGGGGGAAAAAAAAAAAATGGCATTGTTTTTAAATTGCACGTATTTAAATATATATACACAAAAGATACACACACACCCTATATGAAAAATGATGGTGGATGTCTAAACTTTAAGATTAGCATCAAGGCATATGTGTAAACTTAACATATTTGTATGTACAGGTGCAAATACAGGTAAAATGACAAATTACCATTTTATTTCATCTGTAATTTTGTTTGTTTTTGCATGGAATGGTTCCATTATATCAAAGAAATATATTCTTCACTTGTTCGAAAAATGTTCATGTATATGTTATGTTAGTCCGAGTTTCCTCTGACCCTTGACACCCCATTTTTGATATCTGGTTTTTTATGTTGGGGTGTAGGGTCAGAGTCTATTCCCTATCAAAAACTTGGAATTTGCCGACACCATTTGGTGTCCGCATAGGGTACTCGCCAACTATAAGGCCTAGAAAACTTAAATGACCTTGCATTGACCCATAATTACATTAAATCAATAGGGAAATCATTTATCTTCTCAGAAATTACAAGCATAACACCGATTTTGTCTTTAATCCGTTGTCAGATGAGACGTAACTACAGCGTTGATGAATTTTGACCTCGTTCGCACCATTTTCATTGCTAGTCACATGACTAAATCTCGCAGCCGATGTGCATAAACGTCATAGGTCAAATAGTCACGTGATAACAACAAAGTGCGTTGACATGTAGTTTCTGCGTGATCAATCAGCCTCTTTCCAGGAAGATGCGACAGCGACATGTTTCGGGCTGCTGTTATCCCAATTAATATGTTGAATAATACGTGCTTTTTCTTGTAATTGTATACATTGCGTGACTTTCATTCAATATTTTCGAGTTTATGTCTTCTTTCTGCAATACTGGAATGGAAGGTTTTGTGCATAAACCTATATTGCAACATGGCAGGTAAAGACGAATACACGGAAGCTCATGCCAATGAGATACTTTAAGAAAAGGGATACTATTTTAATATTAAAGAACTACAGTATGATGTAATAAAATCAGTTATCAATGAAGGTGACACATTTGCCGTCTTCCACAATGGGTATGGGAAAACGCGTTTTTTTGTTGTTATCACGTGACTATTTGACCTATGACGTTTATGCATATCGGCTGCAAGATTTGGTTAGTCATGTGACTAGCAATGAAAATGTTGCGAACGAGGTCAAAATTCATCAACGCTGTAGTTACGTCTCGTCTGACAACGGATTAAAGACAAAATCGGTGTTATGCTTGTAATTTCTGAGAAGATACATAATTTCCCTATCGATTTAATGTAATTATGGGTCAATGTAAGGTCATTTAAGTTTGCTACGCCTGATAATTGGCGAGTACCAAGTTTTTGATAGGGAATAGACTCTGACCCTACACCCCAACATAAAAAACCAAATATCAAAAATGGGGTGTCAAGGGTCAGAGGAAACTCGGACTAATGTTATGTCTGTTACGATGTCATATCTAAATTGTGAAAATCACAGGTAAAGAAAAGGTAAGTTTTATAATATTAGAAGTTTAGACACCCAGAGTCGGTAAAAAATGTTCATGAAAAATTTTCAATTCTCATTTTTCTACTTTATTTGCTTTAAAAAAAAGTCTCAGATAGTCCATTGTTTCATAGATCACCATCTTGACATTTAATTTTGAAATGCTAGTGATTGGGTAGTTGACATCAAACTCCAGTTCTGCATCAATTTCTGACTCAAAATTACTCATGTGCATTTCCATCAACACTTTGCCAGCTCCAATAATTTCATCCTCCTCTAATCCTTCAAAATTACTGTCATCATCATTATCAGAAGCCAGTATTTGTTGCAAGAAATCACAGTTGTATTCAACGTCAGCCATTTTAATTTTTTTCTAGGCACCACATGCTCAAAAACGAGTATTTGTAAAACTTCTTTGCTAACTGCATAGTAAAGCACAATAGAATGCTCGTTTCGGGCCTCTATAAACCAATCAAATATAGTTTTACAAGCAGTCATGGCAGGCTGAAGTAATAAAATGTGTACATTGTTGATTGCCTGGAAAATGACTTAAGTCGTGACAAGCGCTATGAAACCTTAACTGGTGGCGCGACTAATGTCACGACTAGCACTTTATGGGTTAAGTTTGTCCTTTGCTTGCAATAATTTATTATTTCAGCTCTTTTCTAATTTTTTTTTAAACATGCTTAATGATTTGATTGAATATAGATGGAGCAACATAGGATGATTTTTAAAAAAAAGGATTTTAGAATAAATAACATTATGTTTTCATCATAATTCGAGTGTGCTGAATGCAAGAATGACCTGTATTCATGTCATATTTTTAGATAAATTAACAGGAAGCATCCTTGTCCAACATGTAAGACCTCAATACTAATACTAATGTTTTGGGCATCAATACCTTTCTGTCTAAATAATTGCACTGTATAGCATGTTTTGATGCCGACTTAGGTTACAAAAGTCAAATTTTCAGGAATATCTCATACAACTGGAAGCCAATAATGATGCTTTTCTACAAAGTAAGTAATGTTATTTTAGACAGACTTTACTTACTCTAATGTCTTCTCTCATATAAATTCAGATTAACACAAAAAAATGGACCTTGTACTCAAGTTTTGCTGGCCTAAATTTCAGATAGCTTCATTTTGTTCAAGTATTTTATCATCCTTTGAACCAATGTCATCAACAAAACTTGAAAACGTGATCATTTGCTTTTAAGAGAATTTGAATTTATTAGGAAAAAGGTTACACTTTTGAGATGCACTCTCACTGTAACCAATTAAGTTCTGGCACTGTTGTAACCCAACGCCAAATGTATTTGCGTGGTGTTGATACCAATCAGCTTATGGCGACAAAGAAATTCTTGCACATTCACATGCAAGCTTTATTAGCTAACTCAGGGGTCATGCTATTTGGCGAAGTGGACGAAAAAGTCGCCTGAGAAGTGTTTATTGTTTCGGTGTCACTTCTCCCTTTTTAGCTCCCACTTTTTCCTATTCTGACCAAAAGGAGAAGTCACTTCTCCCTAAAATTTAAGTCTAGCTTCACATGTGTAACTGACCATTAACCATTTTCCAGAGCAAGATATCACTGCTTAATTTCATAAAATTGGGCCTACAGTGCTATGATGAAAATATACCAAATTCTGTTTTGAAATTTAAACCTCAGTATGCAAATAGTAATTTGCTTTTAAAAACATGATTGGTGAAGAGAGTTTTCTAATTTATTTCCTTTTTTTAATAAATGGATATTTTAATGGCCGTATTTGAGTATTTTCTGTATAAAAACGGTTTGAAACTGTAAATGAAATATTAATGGTGAACATTGCTGCGTATATGATATACCACTTCAATAAACTGTCAAAATACCAAAAATATATATAGTAATAAAGCAAATAATATTTAACCAATGCATATCATTATTACCTGTTGGTAGACAAACCATAAATATGCAGAACTTTCAATGGATTTTTGTAACGAAGCAAGAAAGTGTAGTTTGAGAAAAGCCCTCGATAAAAAAATAGATGCACTTGCTCTGTGTAAGATCAATTCTTGGATTTTCGGTTGGGGTTAAAAAAGGGTCCAGTTTAGTTATATATCGACTTTAGTGCTTCCGTGTGTTGTTTATGAATAGTTACAGTAATGTTTTATCGGGAACAATGAAATCAGGACAAACAGTATGGTTTGAAGTTACTTGTGCATTCATTCCTAAGTACATGTATAATGGGCTGTTTCAGAGAATGCTAGAAATCTTTCTGACTTAAATTGTAACAAAACTTAAGAAAATAAAATAATTAAGTGGTAGTTTATTAAGCATTTTTACCATCTTGCAGTTACAAGACTCTAATCTTGTTACTGCTTTTTAAGTCATATAGCCAAAATACATTGCATTTACTTATACTAACTATGAATAGAATGGGTATGAATATAAATTTTTTATACGAGTACAAAATATGTTGATGCTCACAAATAACATTTTTCAACTTGAAAATAAGGCATTGCTTAGAACTGTTAAAAGCATACCAAGAAATAGAGCACATTATTAAAATGCTCTCTCTCTCTCTCTCTCTCTCTCTCTCTCTCTCTCTCTCTCTATATATATATATATATATATATATATATATATATATATATATATATATATATATATATATATATATATATATCATGTTTATTGTTTTGGTCTCCCACTTCTCCATGTGTAACTCCCACTTCTCCCTGTTCTGACTAAAAGGAGAAAGTCATTTCTCCCTAAAGTTTAAGTTTAAGTCTAGCTTGACCCCTAATTATTATTAGAAGTAAAAAAATGCTTATTTTGGACTGGGTCTATGTTACTGGAATTCCACCTACAATTTACTTGGTGTACCTAATGTCATGGTTATATAATTTTAGTAACATATTTTTAAATAATAACTAACATCTTTTTTGTAAACATTAAGAAGTTTCTAGAAGGTTTTTTTCCATTGGGTAATTTTTTTTATTATAGAAAATGAAAATTGTGACCTTATGTCAAACAGAAAACTATATAATCTTGTCACTGGAAAGATTATTCATATTTGTTTAAACATTCGAGCACAATCAAGTATTTTTTGTGTACACTATTTAATTTGGAAATATTCAAATTATTTCTTTTCTGGAAATACAAAAGTACTCTAATGAGATTCTTGGAAATAGAGACTTGAATTTATACAAAAATTTCAATTAAGGATTTCTTCTTAGATTGTACTACTGTGTTTCTGCAAAAAAACTGTTGACACATTAACACTTTATGAGCCATCCACAGGCTAATCATCACCTTCAGTGTTGAATTTAATTTGGATTTTTGCTAAAGTTTTTTTCAGCGCTTTATTATTAGGACTTGTTTCTGTAAATCTAGGATTAAAATCAAGTTTAATTTGCACTACAGTAAGTACATGTTACATGTTCACTTCGTATTCTAGAGAAATTTATTACTGGTTGAATTCTTTACAAAGCTTGTTCTTTACTCTTTTCTGTTACTTATTTTAAGAGCATAGATACATACCTGATGGGATTGGAGGTTTTCTCTTCAGAGTAAGGGAATGTAACTCCCTGCATCTCTTACCTGTTCATCTAAGGTATTTGTGTCATGTTACATATTTGAAGAAGACATAATTTTTCTTTCTAGCAAAATGTTTCTTCAATAATGCATACTTTTTCATTTTCTTTCACATAACTGTTATTACAATTATTACTGATGTACTTTTTACTTTGTCATAATTGTTTCATAGTGAAAAAGTATTTACCACTGTTTTTTTATACCAGTATCTGATAAGAAGATTATATCATCTTCAGTCTGTGGCAGATTGATGAATGTTTAAATACTATTTTGTGAACAATTAGGCATAGGGTACTTTTTATCTTACTCTTTATGGAAATACTCCTTGAATTCATGATCATTTTCAATACCCATGTTCAGGACAATTTTTTTGTAATTGCCATGAGTATTCATTGTGTTTTTGACTTTAGACAGAGAGACAATATAATCAGTTTTGCCAATGAGATATGCTACAAAATCCATTTCTATTTTATTGACACATTTATTACAGGCCATGAAGAGTTGTTAAAACACAAGAGAGTGATTCTGTTGGAGGCAGCTCCAAAACGAGAGTTTAAACTTCCTGAGGCATTTAGCAACAGGACCTGCACCCTTAGTCCAGCTACAGTCAAACTACTGAACAGTAAGCCTTACTTGTCTGCAGTTTTGAAAATCTTATGATTACTTCTGTCTTTGAATGTATTGTCATTAAAGTTTCACCAGTAGACTTCCTATGAAGTCTGGATGTTATTCAGCTAAAATTATGCCAGTCTGACCTCTAATATAGCCATATTGAAAATCTTGTAAACACTAATCATCTTGGATTTGTTATGATGTCTAGCTGGTTCTAATATTGATAACAATGGTCTAACATCGATAAGGGCTGCCATGTTTAAACTAATGCTAATCCTTCTAACAGGAAAGTCGGAACATCATGGGGTTTTCACTTGAAGATGTTTTATTGTGTTTAGTTGGGTCTAACTGAAAATATTGCTGATTTGACATACAATATGACCACCTTCATGCTGACCATTAGTAAAATGTCTAATGGCTACTTATGAATTGATGGTCATGTTGAGATGGGGGTTTTAAGCTTAACTTGAATTCTAGGAATTAGTGAATTCCCATTTTGCACTGAATAGGGAAAAGTGGGAGCTGAAGAGGAAGTAGTGTGAGCATGTGCGTGTGTGTGTGTGGTTTACTATTGTTTTAAGCTGTTTTTATGAAGAACAATCAGCTTATGTCAGTAATTCTAGGATTATTTGGTATTTAATTTGCAACACTGTAAGTTCTCTTTTTTTACATTTTCATTTTGTAATTGTGGGAAATGAATTATTGTTGAATTTTACAAAGCTTGTTGCGTTTCACATTTAATGATTATCTCTCCATGATTTCAGGATTTAGGTTTAACAGAAAATTTTGTATTGCATTCACAAGCGTCTTCTGAACAAGTCCCACTTGTTTCAGTTGAAATATTTCCAAATCTGTTATTGGCAGCTGAAAACAAAAAATTGCTTCAGAATTTTAAGGTTTTGATTTGGTGGAATTTTGGGTGCTAAAGATTTAAAAATTGTTGTTACTTCAAAGTTCTTAAATTAAGAGTGGAAGGAACATGAACAATAAGTTAATATCTCTTACATAAAAATATTTCACCTGAGATCTCACTTCAAAACAGACTCATTTTTGTAAAGTTTTGTTAGAATTAGTTCTACATCAACTTATTGCAAATTTAACTGCAGTCTTTGTTTTGTTTTGGTTTAAATTTCATTCTTTTTTGCCAAAAACACTTATACTTTTATGTTGATGTTTTTGCAAATGTAGCTTACTTTAAAAGTTTTGCAACATTGTAGGCTAAAACTGTGATTTACATCATTTGCTTTGAATTAAGAACATCTAATTTCATTTTAAGAGTTGCATGATATTTTTTAAACATTTTACAATAGAATATGCAGTTCTTAGCTTCAGTCAGTCTTTGAGTTACCATTCAGTTTTGTCCATGAAATCGTAATTATTGTTTTCACCTTTGAACACAGCCTATTTTTCATAATATTTAGGTTTTGGAGCATGGGAAGAAATTCAAAAGATGAGGTGTCAGCCAGTTCATAGAATGCAGGTAGAGTATCCATCACTGCACTACATGAAAATGTAAAGAGTGTTCTTGTTAAGATTTTAAATTTTCTAAAATAGATTAGTATAGAACTCTAAATTTTTGCTTCCTATTTTGTGTAAAATTCTGGACATGTACCATTTTTTTTAAAATTAAAACAAACTTTTCCCAGGTCGCTGGACATGAGTCTTCCAGACCCATCTATGTTCATTTATTGAACTGAAATTTACTGTATATATTTTTGTTTAGCATGCACCTAACTAAAAGGCAGAGATCTGGAGCTGTTATAATACACAACAGCATAGACATTGAACTGCTAAACAACAGGACTTTTTCCACTATGATTGCAGAAGTAAATGTGGTCATTGTTCCCACTAGGAATTCCATTTTAGGAGTCATTTGATCCTTGATTTGTCAAAATCCAGGAGTTACGTTCAGATTTGTAAGATTCTATGTTGATTGTTGGGTATATAAAAATGTAAATATCGCACGGTGTTTTGTTCAATACTTGCCATGAGGAGCATTAGTAATTGACTTCCAGTCACACAGTCGAGTTTGGTAGTTAAAAATATTGCTGATGCATCATGTTTTTTAACAGACGTCATGATAATTGGCAAAGTTTGGAAAGACTCAAAACTCTTGTTGCAGATGTATTTTTGATTTAGTTCCTTGGTTTGGCTTCAACAATACAAACAATTAGAGCATATCTTTTATCATCTTTGTTAAATCTGAATAACATGTGCACTTTAGGAAGGTACAGTTGGTCACTGGTTGGTGTGCAGGTGTAAAAATTCAAAGGTTGAATCTTTTCAAGATAACTTTGGCGGGCTGCTTTGGTATGTCTCTGGACAAGTCATTTTCTTCCCATTGCCTTGGTACTATATAGTTTTTTGTGCTGATGTGCCATGAAACAACAAACAAACAGAATCTGCTGTTAACATTTTATCAACAGACTGTTACTGCTCCAGTGGATTAATGGTTGAAACGTCTGCCTTGGATGAGGGATGTTGCACTTTCAAACACTGGCCAAGTCATACCAAAAACCTTTAAAAAAATTGATACTAACAGCTGCCTTGATAGGCGCTCAGCTTTAAGAGGTAAGTGATAGGACTGGTCAGCCTGGTGTCAGGATAATGTGACTTGGTGGAACATCATGCTACGTGTCTGCAGCAGGATGCTCCAGTGCTGGACATTGCTTTAAACTGTCATACTGCAGACATCATAACGATATGACTGAAAAATCGTTTAGTTACATTAAAAATCTCAATCTCACATACATTAACAGACAATTAAGATATTAATGTCAGTCATTCTTTTTTAAGTTTCTTAAAAGTAATATTTTGATCCCATTTGCATAAAAATACTGATTTTCAATAAGTTTATAAAGATTAAAGCAAAAGTAATGGATGCATTGAGTGTTGCATGTTGTATCTTAGGCCCTGTCAGTGTGCTGCCATCTTGTATTGTGCTTAATGCCCTTAATGGCATGTGATATTATTTTAACTCAACCAATCTGTAAGGAAATTCAAAGTATATATACATGTAGTAGTTTTGTTAATAATTTTATCCCTGCCAGATCTTTAGAAAAGACAGAAGTGTTGCCCATGTTTGTCCATCCCCTCTTGTCCATTTCATCCTTTCTCAAAATCTGTTTCTGCTCAATAACTTTTGAAAGAAATTGAATTGAAAACAAATTTAGTAGGATAAAAAAAAGGACCGGATTAAATATAATTTTTACCATTTTCTTTCCATCAGCATTTGTTAGGGTATGTATGGAATTTGGCTGGCCTAAAATTTTCTTGGTGCAAATTAAATTAAGCTTTCTTGAGCTTTACATTATCATTAGAGAGATGAAATCTGTGTCAAATTGTTATATTTCTTATTTTATCCAAGCTTGGCATTATTCTCTTGAGAACTGTAATTTTATGCCCACATCTGTCTATCCATCTGCCCTTAACAAAATTATTTGATGAATTACAATGCAACTTAATAATATTACCATCTGAAGATACAGATCTAGAGAGATCACTTTGCTCACATAGTTTTTGTTTAGCCTGTATTTATGAAAAGTGAGATGTAACAGTCACTTTTCTGCTGGCAGTGAGTGCATGGCCAATTTAAGGATTTTTCATTGCATATATTTCCTAAACCCCATGATAGATTCTCATTATTTGCATCTGTCTTTAAGACAATTCTGTGACATTTTTAAATTGGATTAAGGTCTTATTCATTCAAAATTTGCATTAGGGTTTTGGTTAATGATTTTATTATTTGTTTATGTTTCCTAAATTCTTAGATTATCATCATATCATAAATCATTATAAAAATAAGACAGTTCATTCTACGACACACTTGAACCTGTAACCTTGAGCCAAGGTTACCTTAATAGAAAATTTGCAATAAAGTTTTGGTTCAATTTATTTCTTTGTTTATATATTTTTTCATTAATTGATGTATTGAGGGATGAATCGTTAATGAATCTAAGACACCTTCTGTATCATGCTAGCTCTTTTTTCCATGGTGTTAGGGTCATAGTCAGAGAAATTTTGCTTTTAGGTTTTGGTTAAAGTTTTTTGATTTGCTTATATTTTTGAAAGTCTTAGATGGATTCTCTTCATACTCGGTTTGAATCAAATTCTTTGACATGCTCACTTGCCCTTATGACCTTGAGGTCAAGGTTACAAAAGGTTTGCATTAATATTTTTTTGTACTGCAGTTTTTGGTTATAGTTTTACTAATCCTAATTTTGGGTTGAATTTGGGGTGTTTACATGAGCAAATTGCTGAACATTTCTTCTAGACAAAGTGTTATTGTGTCAGCTAGCAATATTTTGTCTTTTCATTTGATCATTCAGGTCTGGGATTCTTGTTCAAACTCACTAATTACCTTTAACCAAGAGGAAATGACCCAGGAGCTAGCATTTGTGGCAGAAAATGATGTAATTTTAGAGGGTATCACACGCAGACTGGATGCAGTTAAAGATAAGGTTGAAGTCTGGTACAAGACAAAAGGGAAACAATACATTATACCAGGAGTTGATTCATCAGAGGACAACTCTTGGATCACAGTTCACCTAGACAGTGGGAAAACAATTAAAACTAAACTCTTAGTAAGTAATGAGTTTTTATTTTTACATTTTTTTTGTTTGGTTTTTCCACTTGAAACTGCATCATAAATATTAAATATTTGTTTCAAATGATGTTCTTTTTAATTAAAATTTTAACATTTTGCATTTTAAAAGATGCAATCCTTTTAAAGAACAAAAAAACCTTCAAAATAAAAAGTATGAAGGCAAAAAAGTAAATTGCATATATATGCCATCTGTATGTGGATTAGTTTTTATATATGCCATTTGTATGTGGATTAGTTTTTGATAAAATCCTCAGAATGTAGCATGGATTTCTTCTAGATGCACTGAACTGGCAATCAGATGGACAAATAATTCAGACTTTGGGATAATCCAGACTGGATGAATTTCCTTATATCCAGATAGTTCTTTATTCAGGCACTTACATTGCAGGGGTAGTTGTGGATTCCATTTTTTTCTGATACAAATTACACCTTTAATAGGTCCCTATTTGCTGAATGCCAATTTTTCTGATACAAAATACCCCCATAATAGTCCACTATTTTCTGAATGTAAATAAAATTGCAGTAAAAAAATTAAACCTTGCTCAGTTTATTTTCAAAATTGGCAGTTGCTGCCCAGAAATTTTATTTAGCATCATGAAATGCACATCTTTTAGAAAAAAGTCATATATTTAGTCAATTTCCTCTGTTCACTGCGATGTAATGATGCACAAAGAAATATTCATACATTACAAGTAATTATATGTCTGCAGGTGGAAACACATTAAGAAAAAAATGCCAGATAAATAAGTCTTGTCAAGTAAAATTCATGTTTCAATTATATAATTTCATAAGGCTTCATTGTAATCATCCTAATTGTGATATCCTTTTCTGTGTTCCGACAAGGAAAGCAATAATATCTAGTTACAGTAATGCATGCTAGTGTGTCATTGTTAAAAAAAACCAGGAAATCTACAAAAGAACCAAGACCCACAAGAAGCTACTGGTATTCTTTCTCACATATCTACATTCGATGAATCTTAGACTCGAACCCACGAAGACAGAGGTGAGATGGCAGTGATCCATAACAGTGAGCACTTTAGACCACTTGACCACTGGGGGTCCCCATTTAGGGTTTGTCATGGAGAAGTTAATTTGTAGTGAACTTAAAATTCCCAAATCAGGATTCACAATATTGCTTGAGGATGAGGAGAAATTTTGCTATTATCTGCAGTGAAATCACAACGTCATTATGTTACAAAATAACAATAAATTGATGTTCAATTTGTTTTTTAAGAATTAAATGTGTTTTCAGTTGTAAAAAAATCTTGTTTTGGTCTGAATCAACAGTAATAATAGAATTTGTCAACATTCACATACAAAAACAGTGACATAATATATATTGTTTTTGCTGGTACACATGATGTGTGTTGAAAACTCTAAGATTCATGTTTTTAAGGAACTTTCAGAGACTGGTAATCCTGATAAAAAAGGTAATTTACACCGAAAGGTGAACTTCATTAAAAATGGCTGCTTATTGACAATTATTCACTGTGTGATTATAAAGCAATTATCCATCCTCTCTCGGTTTACAATTGATGTCTTTCCCATTCTTAATGTCTCTGAGGTACTTGGTAAAAAACACCCTCACTAATGCTACAGTCTATATTTTTGGGCCTATTTGGTGCAAGTTATTGAGGGAGATGTGTATCATAAAGCTATTCTAAAGGCCACATTTTCCTGTTTCAGATAGGAGCAGATGGATTTAAATCAGCAGTGCGTGATGCCAGTAAATTGCATGTTGTATCATGGGATTACAAACAGGCGGCTATTGTGGCTACTCTTTGTGTCTCTGAGGTAATATGATGTTAAAGGTTGCTAATGTTTTTTTTGTATATTATGATGTTAAAGGCTGCTATTGTGTTTTTTGTGAATTATGATGTTAAAGGCTGCTATTGTGTTTTTTGTGTATTATGATGTTAAAGGCTGCTATTGTGTTTTTTGTGTATTATGATGTTAAAGACTGCTATTGTGTTGTTATGTGTATTATGATGTTAAAGGCTGCTATTGTGTTTTTTGTGTATTATGATGTTAAAGGCTGCTATTGTGTTTTTTGTGTATTATGATGCTTTAGGCTGCTGTTGCTTTTAATGATAAAATTTGGTCTTGCGATAGAGCTTTTATTACTATTTAGGATTTAATTCACAAAACTGTAAATTCTATTTAAATGTTTACTTTATATTCTAGGGAAATAAATTATTTGAATAATTTTACCAAAGTTGTTGCATTTTGCTCTTTTTTATTACTTTAAAACCATAGAGTCATAACAATGGAACTTTTGATGCAGGTGGCATCATCTATAAATTGGGAAATTGGGGCAAGGAGGAATAGAACTCTTGATTGCTCCATGCATGACTGAATTTCAATTTTGCATTGGTGCTTTGATGTTGTTAGCAACATACATGACTGAGTTTGTTTTTTATGGTGCTTTTAAGAGTAATAATAAAACCACAAAGCTAAATTTAGATCATCTTCACTGATCACTCTTCATGAAAGAGTTATCAAATTTGTTGATAGTGTATGCTGTCATACTAGCAATTACAAATATATATGAAAGTATATTATGAGGCCCAATATATCGTGTTTTACAAACCATAATCATGTCAGTTTTGATGTTTTTACATATTATGATAAGTTGCATTACTTGTTTACTACCTGATCATGTCAGAATTAGATCTCCAGGCTCCATCATTCCTTGGCATGTTTTTTTATACATTATTCTCTTGTTTGTTTCATTTAACCTACATGTCATATAACAGTGACCTTAGATATTTTAAAGCCTTGCCTAATTCTTTGTGTAGGTATATATTACTCATGCTCCCAAGTACACCTTTTTTTTCATCTTTCATGAGTCTGTATTTTCTTTCTGCTCTACTCTGGTCAAATTTGCCTTTAAGGTTGATATAAATGATGTGAAGTTTGGGATCCATCATTGTTTGATAAAGTTACTTCCCCTGGTAGGCTCTTAGATCATTTGATTTGTACTTTGATCAGTTTGCTATGTAAGTTGAATTATTCTTTTTTTTTGCAGACAGAAAATACAGTTGCATGGCAGAGGTTTTTACCAACTGGGCCAATAGCAATGTTACCTGTAAGTAACCTACCTGTATAAATTAAGAATGGAAAGTCTGAACATTTTCTAATTCCATTGTTAATGAGTTTTGTGAAATTATGTAAAAAGAAACTAAACATTTTCCATGTTGTTTTGTGTGAAATTCTAGGTATGTATCAAATGTTTGCTTGCCCTATACATTTTTTTTATCTTGTTAGGCAGCTGGATTATGAAATTTTCAGTCCAGTTTGATTTGCTTTTATGAATGTTTTATAATGAACATGGTACCATTGTTGTATAGAAATGCACAGCAGGTCAAATAAATTGAAATCTTTTAAAGCTGTAATTTCCATTGTAGATTAATCTTTATCTGCATCATGTATGTAAAAGTTCAGAATGCCATCCTATTTTATCCATGCATGAGCAAAGTGATCAAATGAAGTCAAATGACTTATCACATTACAGACATTAACCATACATTCTCATTAACATACATCATACAAAATCAAATATTTTTGTTTTTCTTTGACAATTATACCAATATAAACTACTATGAAAGCTAATAAATGTATATACTGAAAACGTAAGGAAAATTGGTCCATTTGAATATGTGTACCAGTTACATGTGTGATGGACATTAGCCTGCAATGTCTGTCAGACTCGTCATTTGTTGCCTGTAATAACTTGATGCCTAACACCTTTTCTTGTCATAACATTGGCATTAGGTCCATGGTATTAGCATGTGTTTGACTTTTTCACAGTTTTTGGTAATTTAATAAATTATTGCAACAAAAGTATATACAATCAGACTAGTTTCGGTTAAATGCAGCAATTTGCTTGAGATCAGACACTTTATGGAGGTATTTTGACATTTGCAGAAGAAATAACTGGGATATTTTTACATTGTCCCACCAAGTCTTGTATTTAAGAGAATATCACTCTATCCGACCGCCAAATAGGTTGGCAGACAACTTTTAGCTCCCTTTAGGTAAAAGTAGTATCTGGGGGAGGGCTGGATATGCGAGGTCTTCTAAGGTATTATGATTGGGTAAGTATTTTTGAATAAACATATTTTATGAGGAAAAATTGGTTTCCTTGCCATTAAAGTCTTCCAAGCTTAAAGACACACTCACAAGCACTAATTTTGTTCATGGAAGACACAGTCTTTGCTGTATTGATTGATATAATCTTCTTGCCTCTTGCTCTTCCTTCTACATCAATGGTCTTTTAAAAAATTCCTGTCAGTTGATCTTTTTCAAATAATCCCCAAGAGATCAATTTTCTTTGTGCATTGCTTTATAAGGTGCAACAAGATGACCTAGATGGATTTTGGATTCACAACAGAACACTTTTGATGGTGACACAAACACATTGTTTATTGATGTATGACTTGAATGAGAAAAGAATATTGATCAATAAATGTGTGTATAAGATCCAAATATCATCACAATCCAGGAATGTATCCAATTCAGTACTGCAACAAATTTGCAAAAAAAAATGGAATTTAGTTTGGGCTTCATATACTCCATTGGAATGTCACTCCAGCCTTTACCATTAGCATAGCATTCACAACCAACACCTTCATATGCCCATGTTCAGCAAGGATTCCCTGAGAATGGTCCCCATCACCATCTTGACCTTAGGCCAATAAATCGGCCCCTCACATATTGTAATATTGATTGGTGTTTTAGTGACTGATATTGCCTATTCATTAAAACCTCTAAATATTGGCAGAAAATTTTGGTTGCTCACATCTGTGTACATTTTATACACTTACCGGTATTTCTCATGGCTGTGGAACTGCTGTTGGCTGAAGGTTTTTTGATGACATGCATTATATTTCAAGAACACATCCTGTGTTTGGTGACTATAAATCCGTGTGGATTAGCACAACCATCTTTCCCATGGCCATTTGGAATTTTGCACCAGAGATGACTGTTACTAGTTACTGATATGTCTAAAATGCATGCAGTTTGATCTGGAAAGATTTGCATGTAACAAAATTGCACATTTCAATGAACAGGTGACATCAGACTCACATATTGTCCATTAGTATCAGCACAGATTTGGGGGGTTAATATATTGGACTTGGTATCCTATTGTTGCAAGCATAAAATCTTGCATTCTTTGTCAACAAGGACAACTATTATCTTATTCAGTCATGTGAAGAGAAGTCTTCTATTGGTATGAGCAGAATACATCTCTACCTTAAAAGACTAAGTACCACAGTTTACTAACTCCCAGAGTTGGCTATTTGAAGAGACCTATTATAATTAATGGTTGCATTGTCACAATTCAGGCATGTTCCAACATCATGGAATAGGAAAATGGATATAGGTCAGAACAAAGACTTTATTTTGTAAACTTGTCCCAAAAAACTGAAGGCTTTGGCTCTTTGTCCAACACATTTATAGTTCATCTAACATACAAACCAGTGAGACCTGATCTACATGCATCTGTGTCATAATGGCTTGGTTTTCCTGAAGATGGCCCCTGCATTCATTATTAAAAGCTGGCTCCCACTCATGGAGAATTTGTCCTTTGTTTTGAAATTTTTATCTTCTTGAACCCCTAATCTCTAAGGCATCCTCAAAGCACCCAAAGTTCTCTAAAGTGGTACCTAAAGAGAGCTATAAAAAAGAGGACTCGAAAGAGCTGAATATGTGAGAAAATGGATGATGATTGAGTAAAGTATTTTTAAAGAGAGATTTTACTCTGGTCATTGGTTATATTACTTTCAGTTATCCAGATCTATAAGTAATCTCATCTGGACTACAACACCCGAAAATGCCAAATATCTACTTCAGGTTGAGGAGGAGAGATTTGTAGATGCTGTTAATGATGCTTTTGTAAGTATATCACTCATTCTTATGTATAGTAGTATACATGAACATGCTTTGCTTCTTCTTTGTAATGCCGTTCATAGGATCCATAAACATAATCCTTGTTATATGTGAGGGAGTCTTGTACTGATGGAACCTTATACTGAGGGAATTTTTTACTGAGGCGCTAAGCTGGTAAAGCCATGAACAAACACAATTTTAAAATGTAGTGATGGAAAATTACAGTAAAGATGGTTTTCATAAATTAGGAACTTGAAAATGAAGTGATATATATTAAGAAGCAATAATGGCATTTTCATGGGATCCATAACCATGCCTGCATTATAAGAGGGGAAATGGTATACTGATGGATTTTATAGTGATGAACCACCATGTTTATGCCCTTTTCTTGTCAGTATGGTCCTAATCATGACACACATCTTTTTTATATCCTGATCTTTTTTTATTATCCATTTTTAATGTCATGTTATAAATCCTTCATGAATTTCATACTGAAGATAAATGAAAATGAAAACACATCAATCTTGAACATATTTCCTCATTTAAAAAATTTCTCGTATATATTTACTTTTTTTTACCTTATCTGCCTGTTTCATTCTCAGTGTGTTGTTCATTTCATAATTGCTCAAAAACCACTCAACAAAAGTTTACAAGATCTGACAGAAAGCTTTTTCTTTCTTTCATGACAGATTTGTAAAAATTGTGCCATTTTGCAATCAACTATGGCCTTCCTAACTAAATATAGTTAAACAATGAACAACTTATCATGCAATGCTCAACATAACTTGAAAAAATTGGAAGAAAGTGTCCTGGCACAAAGCTTGTTTAGATTTGTTTACATGATGCTGATCAACAATCAAACACACCATTAAAACAGAAACTCAAAAAACCTTCTCAAACTCTGTTTAATAGAATTGGACAAAATTTGAGAGAACACATCCTGGTATGCAGACATATGGAATTTGTACAAATGATATTGATCTGCTATCAGATATGTACATTATTAATAAACATACAGAGACCTTTAAAAAATTTCTTCAAAACTGTTTAAGAGAATTTGACCAAACATGATAGAAAGCATCCTGTATATGCTAATTTGCCTTTTAAACTGTGAGAAGTAACTTATCGTGAGAATCAGATTTGGGTTTATGCAGAGTTCTTTCCCTTGCAGACAAATTTAAAATTTATTTTAACAGATTACTTTAGAATACACAATGTATGAATTCAGTAAAACAAGTTATATAAATAAGGAAAATATTACAACTTAGGAATTAAAATGAACAGTCTGTGATCTAAATCTGAAGAAAAAATACATCACAAGTTGTTGTTGTTTTGGGGCTTAACGCCATTTTTCAGCACACGATAGGCTATACATGGCAACCAGTATTAATGGTGGAGGAAGAAACTGGGAAATCCTCAGAAAGAACCACTGACCCAAGAGAAGCTACTGGCAAGCTTTCTCACATATCCACATTCGCCGAATCTTAGACTCGAACCCACGCAGACAGAGGTGAGATGGCAGTGATCCATAACGGAGAGCGCTTTAGACCACTTGGCCACTAGAGGCCCCCATACATCACAAGTAATACTCCAAGTAGACAAGTTTTGAAAAGGGTTCTTTTTTGCAGACTGTGAATGAATTTGCTGTATTGGTTCATTTGGCTTTACTCCCAGTTGGATTAAAACTAAGAATGTTGACACATTGATAACAAAGGAGATCTTATAGACAATGGTACAAGGTCATATTATGTTGATCTTTTGATTCACCAATCAAATTACCATTTTCACTTTTACAAAAGTGACAAACTTCATTTAGAACACAAGAAGTACATCTTGATTTTGATCAGAAGAAAAACTCACCAAAGCATGCATGAATGAATATATTAGCCAAACATCAAATATTTCTTTCCATTACATAGGTTGACTATATGAAGGAGTTTTCAGAATGCTGATATATGTTGTTATTTGGGTGAGTGATATCAGCCTTACTTGGGTCTTGTGTTTTTGCATAGGCTTTAAAGGCTTTGAAGTTTTCTAGAACATAATAATGGTACTAGCTGCTTCCTCACCTGGTGCTCAGAACTTAAAGGTCTGGTTGGCCTGGTGTCAGGATAATGTGACTGGGTGGGATATGATGTCACATATCTATGTCATGATGCCCCAGTGATAGACATCACTATAAACTGACACACAACAAACATATTAGCAATATGACTAAAATTGTTAAAGCTATGTTAAAATAGAAACATGTAATCTCTCTAATATATATATATATATATATATATATATATATATATATATATATATATATATATATATATATATATATATATATATATATATATATATATAAAGGCATAACAGACTTTTGATCTGGAAATTAGATTCCACCGGATAGTATGAACTTCCGATTAATCGGAGTTGGACAAGGCAGAAACGACTGATTCGGATAATAAAAATAATAAAGTAAAATTTCTATAGGGCATTTCACTGTTGCAACACTGATTGTAGCGCTTAAAATTACCTCCCTTACTTTCAATGTGCATTCCCACAAAAAATTTCCAGTTCCGGATAGTTCAGAATCTTAGCTGTACTACAAATCATTATGGTTAAACCAATCAATAAATGATATTTGTCTAACATATTTTGTTCATACCAGGAGAATAATTACAGTTTATAATGTTTCAGTGCATTTTACAAAAATAAAAAAAATTTCATGGATTCTTTGTGTCTTTGAACTTCATTTCATTTTGGTATATTCCTGCCATATCCTTCCCCTTGTGATGTCTGTGTGATGTGCAAAACATGTGACATGGTTTAAAATATTAATTTGAAAAAAACTTTTAATTTAGCATTTCCGATTAATTGAATTGTATCTGGAATTGGAAAAATTTCATGCCTAAAATCCAGAATCAGAAATTAGTTGAAAAATGGTAATCGGCTATGCCCTAATATATATATATATATATATATATATATATATATATATATATATATATATATATATATATATACATACATACATACATACATACATACATACATACATACATACATACATACATACATACATACATACATACATACATACATACATACATACATACATACATACATACATACATACATACATACATACATACATACATACATACATACATACATACATACATACATACATACATACATACATACATACATACATACATACATACATACATACATACATACATACATACATACATACATACATACATACATACATACATACATACATACATACATACATACATACATACACCTTTACATAAAAGTGTTTGGTTGAATGTTCATAAATGCAGGAGATATATCCTTGTCATATATTAGTAAAGATGTATTTAATTTGTTTCTACAGTGGCATGAAAGGGACATGAATTCCGTTGCAGTCAGTGTAGGAAATTTCCTGACAGATATTTCAAAGAATCTTTTGCAAGGTAGATGGAATAATTTATATTACATTTTTATTGATATTACTTTACATCTAATTTACATTAATGTCATATAGTTATATACTTATATTTGAAAAAGTTAACCTGAACATAATACATGATTTTGCTGCTTTGTTTATGTTAGCAATTAAAAAATATATGTATCGCATTCTGGACATAGATCTTAAGATTCTGGAAGAAAATATTTGTGTTGGAAGTTTTTGCAATTAAGATACGTACATCATACATCATAGTGCATTGCCAAGAGTTTATGTTCTGTTGAACCCTCATGATGTGTTACATTTTGCAGTATTTACTTCTTGTTGAATTCATCAGATGATGTTCATTTAAATAAATTTGGCAGCATTAATATTTTGTATAATTTATACTCACTTATAAGACAAGTCCAACTGTAAACATAATGTGCTGGCAGATCGGGGTCTATGTTGTTTGTTTTACTAATTACTCCCAGCAATCTGCATGAACCCAGATCTATATATGTGCAATTTTCATTCAAACTTGACTTATAAATGAATACAGATGGTAAATAAGTGATTGATTTAATACAAAGTCTGGCGTATCATAACTATTGCTGTCAACACAATGTTTTCTAAATTCATGAGAATGCTAAATTCTTGAAAATGCTATGCTTCTGAAAATACATAGCAGATATCTATATTTCTTAGTAGATATATGAAATTATTTCAGTCATGAAGTGGAAATATTGGGTTGTCACAAGTGATGATAAAGCCATGATAAGTGACAGTTTGAAATGTCTCCAATTCATGATTGCAATATTTCCTGTTATCCAGTATTTCGAGTGGTTTAAAATATGACCTGGACATTGGTTCTGTTTTCCAATGTTTCAAATGGTTTGGAATAGTACCAGGACAATGGTTCTGTGATCCAGTGTTTCAAATGGTTTGGAATATGACAAGAACAATATTATGTTATCTAGTGTTCTGGATGGTTCAGAATAGGACCAGGGCAATGGTTCTTAAGCTTGCTAAATATTCAGGACAAAGACAAAAGTATCAGTAGCCTGATGTTGGGCACTCGGGAGTTTTTTAAAGGACAACTCATTGTTTTAGTGTATGTCAAACATAGGCACATCTTGTGTCTTGTCTGTTAATTAAGTTCATGCTGTGAAGAGAGAAGAGAAATTGTATGAAATGTGAAAAAATATATCTTATCAAAGAACAGGATTATTTCCCAAAGTTGTGCCTGAGGTGATAACTACCACTGTGGTGATATCAGTTTCTTTCTTTGATACATGTCAGTATCCCATTATCAAATATATAATAAAATGAAATATATAATATTTTACATTCTATTGATCTTTGCACCTTTATGAAAGAAGTAATTTTGTGGTTCTTATTACATTCAGAAATTTATAGGGATATAAATTTATGACTTGTAAGTAAAGTGACCTTTGTTATAGAGAAAACTAATATGATGGTCTGTTGTCCATCTGTTTTCTTTTGTCATCTCTGTAAGGGCACAAGATTGTTATTGCTACCTTAAACTAATTGGAAGCTTTCCATGAAACTTTACAGACACATTCATCTCATGGTCCAATGAGTCCTAAGTGAAAATGGTGATAGATGTCCAGTATGGGCACCACAGTTGCCATCATGAAAATTGTTATCACCATTGCTTCTGAATGGATGGTCTTATCAACAATGTGTTTTCACTTAAAGGCTTCTTTTCGATCTTGAGTTTATCATAAATGAAAATGGGTTAATCTGACATCATGGCATTGCTACTCATCTGGAATGGAATACTGTGTTGACAAAGTTGTCACTTAAAGGTTTCTTATGATGGTCCTAAATGAAAGTGATGCCAGTATGATGTCATATATGACCACCACAGTTGCCATCTTGAAAATCTTGTTATCACTACTTTTCCTGATCGGATAATCATATCAGCTAGGAATTTTCATTAAAATCTTTAAATTCTTAGGATTACTATTACAAAATGGAAAGTCATACAAACTTAGGGTTTCCACTGGAAGGCTTCTTATGATGTTGGTCCTTAAGTCATACAAACTTAGGGTTTCCACTGGAAGGCTTCTTATGATGTTGGTCCTTAATGATTTCTTGTTTGCCCTAAATGAAAATGGTGCTAATATGATATCCATTAAGTCTACCACAGCAACAGTTTAAAAATCTTGTTTTGCTGAAGAATATCAGAGGTGGTTTCAGCACTCAGAAGTTTAAAAGAAAAAAAATGGTCTATAAAGGGACTGTTGTTTAGGGGATACAGAATATGGAGTCACACTGTTTACTTTGAAACTCAATGCTACAACACTATTTTGTGTGATTAATTTTGTGTTTGTTCCTTAAGAAGAAATAAATTTAATTTTTCTGTTGGTATAGTATTGAGAAGATTCATTATTCTCTATTGCAATTTCTTTACAGCTGACAAAATGTTGAATAAAAATGATCTTTTAAAATTAATGACTCCTTTTAGTTGAGGTGTATGTCAACATAAATTAAAAGTGTATTTGACAATAATTCGCTGTCTTATAGACATGTATTTTCTATTACTAAGGAGACACATCAAGCAGGCAGCTCCCTCCAACAGTCACAGGTATCCAGGCAGGCAGTAGGGCCAGTTTTCCTCTTGGACTTACTCACTCCTCCAACTATGTCAGGTCACGGGTGGCATTAATTGGGTGAGTGTGTTCGTCCTACCTACAGTGGCCAATTCATGAATGAGACATAGATCTAAATATTAATATTTGGACTTTGTGAATGTTAAAATTTCATGTGAATACTTTTTAATGAAAAGTTTGAACACCTACATAAGAAATTGTGGGAGATATTTTTCAGATGAATTTGTACCTTTCCATATATGTCATTTGCCTGTGAGTAAGTAACCTATTTGTTTGAGAATCCTGTGTTTGAGAATTTGTTTGAGAATCCTGTGTGCTCTCTCCAAAAAAGGGATGATCAGCATCCATTTAGCATAGTGCATGTTCTAAAATGAAGGCATCTTGTATAGTAAAGGGCAATAAGCTTGGTGGGTCCAAGGGCACCCTCCAAGCTGTAGTAGGGTAGGGAAACACTGTTCCAAGACTAAGCACAGTAATACCCCAGATGGGGATTTAACTAAGCCCCAATATGGATATCTCTTGTGCCTCCCCATCATGGAGGGGCAAGATTCACCTAGTACCAAATGTCAAACAATGAGCAGACACAACCCCAAGACTCTTCTCGTTTTATAGTCAAAGGTCAAGTTATTAGTGAAGGAATAATCATTATCACCCATATCCTTTCCACCATACCATATTGAAAGACATTTCATGGGTATTTCCTCAGTGGGACATTCAATCTTTTCTCACAGGCGTACTCAACTTCACACCATCCTCAGATTCACCACCTTCATGTTTGTCTCATCTCAAGTAATAAATATGTCAGGCACAATATTCAAGCAAAATTACTGACTGCATTGTCCAGGCCCAGCAGTGTTCTACATCTAAGGTCTGTACTACAAAGTGGAAAATCTTCTGTGATTGGTACACTAGGAATTGCGTTAATCCTTGCCAATCCTCTCGTGCTGAAATATTCCATTGGTTCAGATCCTTGTTAGATCTTATTAAGTACTTTGAACTACAAAGTACTGGTGTCACACTCATTAATACAATGATGGAACCTTTCATGTGTTTTGTGGACACTAACAAAAAAAACCTTATGGTCCTTTGAATGGGACTTCATTTTAAAATCTTATGATCCTCTGAGTGGGACTTCTTTTTAAAATCTTATATGTTAGATCATTTGCCTTCTTGCCATTGAGTCAGCTGAGAGAAGATAACCATATATCTTAACTGAGAAGGGATGTTTATGCTTGAATGGGAATTACAATTTGGTTTCCTGGTTAAATCAGACAGGATTCTTTGCAAACAAACCCAATTTCCATCAATATTTTCATCCCCATTAGAAATCGCATGTCTCAGTCACATCTGTGATGGGAATGATTGAAATAGACTTCTTTGCCACGTTAAGGCAATTAAATTTCTTTTAGCACCTGATAAAGGCAGAAGAAAGGGTAGGAAAAGGCCTTTTCTGTCATTAAGCTGACTTTGGCATCCACTGTTTCTCAGTGGATTTCACTCACCATCAAGAGAGCTTATATGTCTCTCACAGAAAGAGATTTATTGTTCATGAGGATGAAATCAGGGCTGTTGTTTCTACCTGGGCATATATCAGTCACTCGCCTTTTTTCAACAATATTATAAAGGCTGTGTTTGGCAATCACACAGCCTTCTCCTCTTTTTTTTCCCTTCGGTCTTTAGCAAACCAGAGCCAGGTTATATTTTCCGTAGGTCCTATAGTCACTACACAATCAGTGTCTGACATTACTGCTGCCTACAAAAATATGAGTAGCTGGAAAACAAGGTGAAATTTTTTTCTTCACAAATTTATTCCGTTCCAGTCTAATACTCAGGCTTCTTTGTAACAAATGCAGTGACAGGTGAGGTATTTACTGACATTTAATATAGTTTTTGAGTGGAGTAAATCTACTTTTAATTATGTAATACCCGTCACTGTTTGATGCCTTCGTCCCACCCCACTGGCGTCCTTCGTATTTCAAACGTATGAGTTCGCAAAGGCCGATGTCATAGGTCAGGTTGGGTTGATACACTCATTTTGAGAATTCTCTAGAACAGGGAATTAGGGACAAGGAATTTCCGTTGCAGAAAGGGAAAGCTTAATAATATTTACAGGAAAGTATTATGTACTTAAAATTACTTTTACCACCCACCCCTGCAACTACATTTTGGCATCAAGACTTTTCAGTACAAATGATACTAGTTTGCTATCAGATATTGTTGCCATTGTTAAAAATTGAAACACCTTTTAAAGGAAGAGAACACTAACTTTCATATAAAGTGTATTGTCTTATTAAAAATGAATAGCATTTGCATAAAACACTGAAAACTATATTGAATTGAAATAACTGTTTACTGCAATAAGCATAACAAAACAATAGAAGTAGATTATATGCCAACAGTGGTATTATATTACTTTGTTGTTCTATTTTATTCCAGTAAAGATTGTACAACCACCAATGACACACATCACATCAATGGTTGTAGATCTCTTTGAGTGATTTCGGTTGATTGAATTCATGCATTGTCTGGACATAAACTTTTCTCTAAATTACATGATCCTTGATTATGACACAGAAGGGCTTTACAACAAAGAAATTTAGTTGCAGCTTGAAAATAAATGATAAAAATATCCATTCATAAAATGTGTTTTTATTTTGTTCTTATATTTTGTTTATCATTTATTGTTCTGTATTTGGCATTTGTGTTCTATTTTCTTAAAAGTGCATTATTAAATTTGTTGGTGCTTAATCTGAATTTGTTTGATTTCAGTTTACATTTGTTTGCATTCATTCTAAATTCTGTCCATTTGCTGATACTTTACCCATTTCAATTAAGCTTGGTGCACCAGTCATGCAAGTTGCATATAGGAACTTTTGATACTTAGAATTTTCAAGATTTAGTATATAAAATGAGAGTTCTGGACCTTATATGTAGAAAACAAATTGAGCGTGCTAGATTTTGGGGTATTTTATGTAAATCTCTTGCTCCGTAAAGCTTAGGAACCTATGACTGTTGGATTGAGTGGTGTATCTTCTAAACCAGGGGTTTCAACTCAAACCACCCTTAGGGCCACATGCTGGCCCAAAAGCTGCCACACCTCTATCTCTGGTGACACCTTGTGAAACCAGTCATTTTGCAGGCCACAAGAAGGCTGCATGTGGCCCATATGTTTGAGACCCCTGTTCTAAACTATCAAGTTGAACACATTGTGCAATAGGCATTTGCACTTATGTACTGTTGATGTGGTTTCAGGTGTTGCTGCAAGATCTGTACATATTATACTTTTGTTATTGAGAAATGACCAAAATCAAATTATGTTACAGAGATGCTGCTCACAGATTTCATCCATTGGCAGGACAGGGAGTTAACTTGGGATTTGGAGATGTCACATGTCTGAGGGATGTTCTGACAAAGGCAGTTTATGATGGGAGTGATCCTGGTAAGATGATTCTTTTGGAATGCAAATTTTAGTATGGAACTTGTTCATCAATTAAGAGACAATTATCTATTTATGGGATTGTCACAACTTGTTTAAGATATAAATTATTGATCATGTGTCAAAAATTTGATTTAAAATGTTATATATAGTATTTATCATATGGGAAGAATATCTACCATCCAGAAAGTTTTTTTTTTACTTCAGAAGTGAGCTAAACCTAAGAAAGATGCCAAGTTCATTGCAACCTATTTATAAATTCTATGCAAAGAATGGAACAGTTTAGTGGCAGTTTAAGAGATTATTTTAAAAGAGGTTACCATATAATTGTGGAAAATGACAATAGCAATAGATATTGACTAGATCAAGTTGTAGAAGAATTTTTATTTTTCCTCTTAATACACTGTGTGATCACATAAATGTAAGAAAGAAACTCTGCTACCTCTTGAATTCAGTAATTTGGAAAGATTAAAATTTTCATCTTTCCCATCGTTATACCACTCTTTTCAACAGTTCCTATTACTCTTTCCAACACTTTCTATTACCTCCCCTTAACATTGCCAGGTGACTAGTTGCTTACTCAGTTGTAGCTTTCACTTTCTATGACATATATCGAATCTCATCCATTTGACAGAGTCTACATTAATTTTGTAGATTATTGACGATCTATTGATAAATTCAGTGTAGTATTAAGTATAAAGGTACAGCTCAATCCTAATAATTTGCACATAGAAGGATTCAAAACCACAGACTGCTCTATCAGCAGTGGTGCAGGTTACTGAGGGACCACAGAAAAATTGAGAAAGAGATGCCATCCTGGCTGGACATTGACAATGTGAAGGTGGGTGGATAGGCAGTTTAATAATCACACTGGGAATAGTTGTCAGTAAAAAGCATTTTCTGTTGAAATTTTCCTTTCTAAATTACCTTTATTTTCTGGATAATCAACCTCTGAAAGATTGTTAAAATCCTATGTTCAAGAGGTTTTAACACACATCACTGTGTACCTTTCAAGACATTGTATACTACATCACTGCATTTTGCATATGAATGTTGACATATTCATTTGTTGATTCACAACAGAAAATTTTCTTTTTTCAAAAACAAGGGACATTTATCTTGTGAAACAATAACTATCATCTTTGAAACTCAGTTTTTGTTTCTTTTTACTCCTATTACTAAAGTACTGATGCCAAAACTTCATTTCAAGTTGTAGTGAAGTTTATGATCTTCCATGAGCAAACCTGATAATGCCAATTTGAAAATTTTAAGTTACTACAAACTTTGGAACTTTTTTCTCAAATATGAAGTAATGTTTCTCATTAACCAAGCACTGCTTTCATTTGCTTGGTTTACAGTCCTGGATCACACTTTTGAATTAATATGATAAGCTTTGATCACTGTTAGATACTTTAATATACATTCCAACTATTATGCTTTTGGCATAATCATTACTTTTTTCAATAAATTATGCCCAAATGATGTGTAAACATAAATGGATTATGTGATTTTGGTATATCCTCGTTCCAAAAAAATGAATAATTTGTTTTCTCATTTTTATTAACATCTGTTAATCCCACAGACAATATTCTAGAAATGACAGCTTCTGCAAAACTACGATATTAGAGAACGCTTGTCAGTAGACTTGCATGCACTTTCCTAACAGTATTATGTTCTATTTATAGCGGCTGTCCTATTTAAAAGAAATATGCTGGTTTCTCCTGTCAATCATTTGACCTCAGATTCTATTTATAGCTGCTGCATGGCTTAGTGAGGAGAGAGCAGACTAGTTTTCTAATTTTAAATCTTTACTCGCAGATTCTTTGTTTTAATTCATATTTGGTACAGAACCAGTCTGTAGGGTATTTGGCACTAAAAGTCAGTCTGATTTATTCAAGTCAGTGTATGTGTTAGAGGAAAAATATTTTCAAATGATTTCACAGTTGGATTAAATAAAGATGGAAAAACTGATTCAGTGACAAATACATAACACAGCATTCCATTTTAGAGCAAGTTCATGCCCATTGCAGGCTGTGTGGAAAGGATTTTAATATTATTCATGGTGGCAAATTTGATGTGGAACAACATTTGAGAACTAAATAAAGCTTGAATTATACTAACTCCAGTACTGAGGTAACTTCTTTTTACAACAAAACTCAATTGTGGACACGAATGTTATAAATGCAGAGGTGTTATTTGCCGAGTTTGTAATAGAACATGCCTCTAGCGGTAGAAGACTACATTGGTTTTTTTATCATTGTTTCTTGATTCCGAAATTGCAAAATAATTGCATGTGCAAGAGCAAAATCATATTGTTCGGTGTTTGGCTGAAGATACTTCATTTAAGATTGCAGATGCCATGAAAATTGGGTCATTTAGTATTGCCACAGACGGAACTAATAATTATGATGAAAAGAAGTTATACTCGGTCTTTGTATGAGACTTTGACAATGAAAATGAGAAAGTCAAAGTGCTCTTATCTCATTACCTGGATTAACAGTAAGTTCCACTGTAGAAAACATGTACATCACAGGTTGTCTCTGTCACTTGCTGCAACTTTCTGCACAAAAGGCTGCCAGTAAATTAGAAGGAGAATGCCTGAAGTATCAAGTTGCCATTCTACCAGGTAATGTACTTCATGCAGACAGAATTGATTTTTTTTCATCTTGTTTCCCAGCTAAACAACCCAATAACTGGAAGGGAAGATATAAATTTACTCTTCTTTGTCAGGTTACTAAAGGAATATTGGTTCTTTATCATTCTAATGCTGGCAGTGAGAGATTATTCTGTATTGTCAGCAAAAGTGAAACTGAATATAGATACAGGCTCATTAATCTAGTACTTAGTGCTCTACTGGTGTGCAAAACATTCATAGCCTATGCTGGTACAAAGTGTTTTGAAATGCAATATGAGAGTATCTTGTTTTTTAAACCTAAAAGTGCTACATATATGAAAACTTGAAGCAGTAGTTGGTGTTAAAGACAATAGGGGTAAAAAAAAATCATTTTGTACATATGTTCATTGAATTTGTATCATGTTATATGTGGATTAGAAGTCCTGAGTGGTCTAAAGCACTCTCAGTTACGGATCACTGCTATCTCACATCTGTCTGCGTGGGTTCGAGTCTAAGATTTGGCGAATGTGAATATGTGAGAAAGCTTGCCAGTAGCTTCCCGGTTTCTTCCTCCACCATTAATACTGACTGCCATGCATAGCCTATCGTGTACTGAAAAATGGCGTTAAGACCCAGAACAACAAGAACAATATGTGGATTACTCTTTTTCTTCTTGTGTTTCTCTTTTTGTCCACTTGGATTACACTTTATCCTCACCAGGGGTTGGCATGTATGCTTTACTTATGTTATTTGCATAATAATCTGTTTATAGCAGTGTTTAATTAGTTGAAATGAGTTAACCTGACACAATACCATTACTACTGGCTCATGTGGGTAGAATTTGCAAAACAATAGAATTTTTTTAAAAAAACTCTTCATGTTTTAGTTATTTCCTAGTGTATCTGAATGTGTTTAGTATGTGTTTATTTTATGCTCTGTTGAAGGTGTTTAATGTTTTGTTTGCTGGCTCGCTGACAAATATCTTGAACAGGTGTTGGCAACCCACTCAAAGTTTCCCTGCCTATTATATAAGTAGTGTAGTTAGAAAATAAGGACTCCTTATCAACACTTCCATTTTTTATGAATATGCTCAGCATGCGGTCTTAGCTTTATGGTAAGCTTAATCATTTTGTTATGGTGTTTAGATTGCAACTTTTACAACAATTAATATACACATAGCAAATTATTATACTCCAAGGTAATGGCCATTTAATTGTAGGTGGGTGTGAGAGGCTATGATTTTCTTTTGAGCTGAATTTTTTTTTTTTTCTTTTATCTGAAGATAATTAATTTTTTTCCAAAATATCATGAATTCAGTATGGTATTATTTTACTATAAATCAGAGGAAGATATTTGAAACTAAACAAAAATGTGGTAGGATCCTGCTCCAAAACATTGAATTGTTGATCCCAAATAAAATCATGGTATACTGTGGCATGTATTAAGATATGTTCGGAAATATAGAGGGACAAATTTTTTGTAGTACCCAGCTCTATTAATGATCCATTTGTTTTCATTTTGTATGCTGCATCTCTTGCTTCTTACCACTAGGACAATACTTGTAACGTGATCTTATTGTGATGAGATACAATGTTTTACATACTTCACGCAACTGTTTGGTTATGCAAAGCACTGGTACTCTAAATAGCTTCTTTGTAAATTCAAATGGATTTTAAACATAATATTGCAGAAATGAATGAATAAAAAAATCAATCCATAACATTTTATGCAGTGTTCAAAGAGATTTTTTTAGACACTGGCTTAGGGCTGGTGACTTCAATACACTCACAAGCCTGGACTTCAATAAACCCACAAGCCCAGACTGAAATTCCACAAGCCTGAACTTCAAAAAACTTACAAGCCCGGATTGAAATTCCACAAGCCTGGACTCCACTTTACTCATTCCCAAAATTTCCCCTTTTTCAATACTGCCACACAACGTTGCAATAGCTACAGTTTGAATATAAATTCAATAAGGTTCAAAGGGGTTTGCCAATGTCATATTGGTGTTCACCACTACACTCACTAGGGACTAGAAGGTCCTGGTATTCAAACTTCTCTACTGGATTCTCTGAGTGAATCCTGGTCAGAACTAAGTTGACATATGTTGATGTATTGTTTGCAGAATGTGCAAAGAATTAAGAAATACCCCCATATCTTTAGGTAGTGGTGGCTGATGTGTTTCACAAAGTAAAACTCAGTTTACTAAGAGTTCTGAATTTATTTTTGTTGGGCTTTGCAAGTAGTTACTTGCTTCATAAAATGGCTTTAAAAAATTAATTACATTTGAATATTCTTACAACTGAAATGATCATAAATTTCTTTCTACAGTAAAATCTAACTTCAAAGAAACATTGCAGCTATTCTCAAACTTGTAAAAAATATTTTTCATGTGGCTTAAACATTCTCATTTAAGGCAGTGATATGTAATAACTTTTGTTCTTGTATACACATCTTGTATCTATTAGGGGTTGTTCCACTTATCTGATCTTACTTACGCAAATTAACACAATGGGCTCACCCACTGCAGCCTTCAAACTCCTCTCACTAACTATTGTCAGCCAGTTAAGTAATATGTGAAATAGTGGTTTATACCTGACCCCTTCACCTTTACTAGCTATTTAAACATAAACAGTGCCCAAAAAAGAATATTTAAACTGCCCAAATAATAGTTTTACATCAGCTACAATCATGAATGTATACTATATATACATATTACATGTAATGGGCATATAATGAAAGTATTTTTTCCCATTTTGAAGATGAATGAAAATTGTGTTTTCTTGAAATTCAAAAGTCTAAATTGTTTGTAATTGTAGCATGACAGCTTCACAAAGGACAGTCTTAATCTGAGGCACCATGCCAATAAAGATATTATTCATGATAAAAATCTATAATGGTTTTGACATTAATAGGCCAGAATCTCTCACACTGTGACCTAATGGAATCCTTTGTATATTTTGAATATGGCTGAACTTAGATCAAACATTTAAGCCAGGAACTCGCTGAAGCTGCTATGATACAAGACATTATCTTTGATTGCTTTAGTTTCTTTCTGCATGCAAATTTCCAAGTGGCTTGAACTATCTCTAGTTAAAATTGGATGGTTCCAAGGACCTGATGATGTAACCAGGCTTTTTAGCTAAGAAGAATTGCCTGTCAGTAGGCAAAGAGTGATCATATGCTCTCTCTTCTGTTGTCAAGAGAGGTGGCAAAGCAAGACTTTTTTGCATTAATTGAAATTCGTGGAGATAAATCATGGGCACGATGTCTTTTTTTCTTCCTATAAAGGTTGATAAAGAGGATATCGCCCTGTACACCTAAGCATTGTGGCTGAAATGGATGAGTAATCTCACTGCAAGCCTTACATTCAAATGTAATGTTTCACTCAGAGACATAGTTCAGCAGAGATAAGAATGGAATCTGGCAAGTCCAATTACTGCAGACCAGATAACCTCCAGGCCCAGTTATTGTTGGCACAACCTCCCTCTTCATAGAAGTAGGTTAAGAACTTTCGCTCAATTCACCTAGAAACTTTTATTTTATCAGTAATTTATTTTCTTTTTATACATGTATGGTTATCACAATTATGTCATTTATACTGCTGTCATGTGTGGAGAGTTGTTCATCCTTGTATAGTGAATCCAGCCATTCTTCCATAAAGGGTGCCCATGGTGGAGGTAGGATGATTAGAACACACACACACAACCTGCCTATTTTTCTAATGTGAATGTGATTGAGGAATGTAGTCAAAGGAGAAAGCCTATTGTTTTAGTAATTTGTTTTTCTAAGTATACTTACCCAATCATATTGCTATAAAACTCAAACCTCTGTGCAAATGCAAGCATCCTTGTTTAGGTATTGCTCAGTCATAAATTAAGTTAACTACTATAGTCACCTAGGTAAGATGTCTTTCTGTATATGGTATTTAGACAAGACAGACAGTCTGAGATGTTGCAGAGTTTTTTCCTATTATTAATTTGACTAGGAGAGTATTTACAGAAAAACAATTTCCAAAATAATTTGCTTTTCAGGAGATGGAATCAATGTCTAAATTTTGTTTCCAGGTAAAGTTATTCAGTAAAATGGCTGGCAAAAGTTTTCACTTGTTTAAGGCTCTCTGTCTAATTAGGTTTCCAGTACTATGCATATAAGAGAATCATTGATGTGAAGTGGTGGCAAAGCTCTAGTGAAATTAAAGATGACATGTTTTCTTAATCATGTACATTAATGCAATTACAACTACTCTGTATTAGATTAGGATACCTGCATGGAAAGAACATAACTGTTGTCAATAACAATAAAGTTTTCAGTTTTACATAGTTGTTTCACTTCATGAGTGAAATTCTTTTCAACTTTTCAGGTAGTCTGTCATATCTGGTGGACTATGAAACCCAACGTCAGCGCAAAGTTTTACCCGTGATAGCAACAATAGAGTTTCTTCAAAGGCTTTACAATACTAACTTGACCCCCATTATTTTGCTCAGAAGTGTGGGACTTCAAGCCACCAATACCCTAACATTTGTAAAGGTAGGTTCTTGTTGTTTTAGCAGGGTCTAACAAATTTCAAAACCAGGTGATTTTTTAAAAAAAATTAAATGGGATCCTAGGTTCCAGAAAATAACTCTAGGCCCAGCTTATTTAAATTAACCCAAAGGCAATCAAGTTGAAAATTATTAACCTGGTATATTTATGTCTCATTATTTGAAGAGAAGTTGCATACTCCATTGAGAAAATTGCATACTCCATTAGGGAATGAAACACTTTTACATTATTATTATTTACGATATTTACATTATTAAATGGTCAGAACAGCCCAACTATCATGTTGTCTTTAGGCAATTGCCTCAACATTAAACAAGTTGTGTTGATGTTTCAGAAAAAAACATGAAATCAAACAATAGTATTTGTTCTGTTACACACATTTGTTTTCATAATTTAGTACTTTTTTCACTCACTCATTCCCTTCTGCTCTACAAGATCAAGTTTTCTGTTACACTTTCCCAATCTGCTTATATCACTTTACATTCATCTGAGAGTAAGGGATGCTAGTCAGCTTTGAGGTCAAGATCATAGCAAGCATGTCTAAATGGGTGGGGTGCAGTGGGCACCTTTATTCAAGGTCATGGTCACAGTTTAGTACTTTTAGCTCAGCTACCTACAAAGATGTTTAAGATATGGCATCTTTCATGCATCTGTCACCAGTTGGTATTTTCGACTTCTAAAAAATAAACTACTAAATCACTTTTAACCAACTTTGGGAGACTTCTTGGCATGAAGTACATGCTGCCTAATTGAATCTTGTGTCTTTGTGCTCTTTCATCAACTACTGAAAGGCTCTCAATACCATGCAACTGGCATAAATATTGTATCTTCAATCTCATTATTATAATGAAAGTTGTTTTAACAAGTATCACTGTAGATCTTGTTTGTAGATATGCAGGATATTATAATCCAGATGAGTTCTTTCCGACACTAATCAAACCAGTTGCCTCTAAAGAAAAACAGATTAAGCACCCCTGTAACCTCTATTTCTCAGAAACTCCTGTTATAAAATGCATCATTATGCATGAATTTGCATTTAGGTGGCGCTCACCAGTTATTATGTACTTTTGAGAGAGTGATGTATGTAAGGTGAAGTTGTTTGCATTTTAAACATGCATAGTGGAGAGAATGTTGACATACCTATATACTACTATCATGAAATGTGGCTGAAATTTCTTTGGATATTGTATTTTTGGACATTTTAAATGTTCTTAGGACACTGCTAACTAAAATGACTGCTCCCTTGTGTTCCATAAATCAACCTGAATTTGTCTAAAGTACACTATTCTTGGCAGCTTTTAAAATATGGAAAATGAATTTTGCCAAACTAGACAATACCAGCTTCTAAAAGTGCAATGAATTAATTACCAAATACATAAAATGTAAAAAAAAAGTTATCGGCTCTATTTTCTACAATTTATCTCTGAAGTTCGAGAAGTGAAAATGAGCAAGTAGAGCTAGCACTTTTTTGAAAGGTGCACATCAGGAGTAAGGCCAAGCTGTATACTCTCTAACCCATATTACACACATCAATCATACATTACAATAAAGAGAATTAAAGGTTCTTTGAAGAATACCTAAGATATACAAAGTCTCTTTTAAATAGCCAGTATAACTAGTGAGGAAACCAGGGGAAACTCTTTTTCTTTAAAGTTCTAACCCTATGCTAAATACGAAACTGTAGAGCACCACCTTAGTCTGGCATCAATATCGTGGAGGTGTAGTGCCAGAGAAAACGAGTTTGATATAATTTTGTAAGATGTTTGTTACATTCTTGAAGGAAAAAACTCCAATCACTACTTTTTTGCAAAAGATATATTTAACAATTATCAGCCTTTAAAGAAAAGCATATCTTTAAAGGCTGATAATTGTTAAATATATTTCAATATATATATATATATATATATATATATATATATATATATATATATATATATATATATATCTGAATTGTCAGCTGTTTTTGTTATTGCCACACCCATCCACCCTTTCATCTTATTCCTTTTTATTGAAGAGTCAGAAATGCACATACAATCCACTTGTAAGCTGTTATAGTTTTACTGTTGTTGACCATTTACTGGAACAGAACCATTCAAATCAAAGGCATGGAGGGAATTGCCACAATTAAAATAAATACTCCCTATTTTTTTAACTCTCTATTTTTACTCTGCAGTATTATGTATTTGTAGTTAAATTTGTTTTTTTGTTTTTTTAGAAAATTCCAATGATTTATGCTTTTTATTGGTCAAATCACTGTCTCTTTGAACATGTGCAGGAAGTGTTAATGTTTTGGGAAAAAAAGCATTTTATAAATTGGTGTGAGTATATTGGCAAGAACAAGATATCTGGATTCAGATTGAGTTTATTGGAAAAAAAACTGTAAATTTTGCTTCTTTATGCACATTTTCGATGGAATTATAGTTGTTGTAATACCAGATCAACTGATAACCATTTTAATTTAATATACATAAAGTTTGTAACTGCATCAATGCAGCAGGTAGTTTGTGTGCAAAATTGATACACTTGTGAAATATTTGGGCAATATCAATGCAGCATTATATGATGAACCACCTGCATTTTAAATATCCATTAGTGAAAGACTTTAAATTGAATAAAGTGTAAATGTCATCCATTTCATCTTAAATATTTTTATCTTAATATTTATTATCTTCACTTACAGGATAGAATTATAAAAGAGGCAACATCATAGCAACATGCAAACAATCTTTGTGCTTGGCATCAAGATGCCATGTAAAGGAGCCATACATTGGATTTACATCAATTCTGGTGATAATTAAACAATGGACAGAATATGTATTGTCTTAAAAGTTCTCCAGACTCCATGGGATCGTGTATTGCCCCTTTCATTTGAAGTGTGTGCAATATGCATGATTCTGCCTTTTAATTTATGAAACAATAAATTTGTATACTTTTTTAAAAAAAAAAAGATTATGTCACTCAGTATTGTTTCATAAGTTGCTGTAGACTGGTAATTCTCCTCTTGTCAAGCTAGCCTCATAGCACCTTAAAGCAAGATCCAGCCCCCTCACTCAAATTTTTTAAACATCTGAAATTGTTTCAAATCATGACATTTAAGATTTTGTATTTGTATTTAGCTACATTAAAAGTGCAAAATTATGGATCTGCTGTCCAAAATGAAAGACTATTTCTTCTTTTTAACTGAAAACATATCCATCCTCTTGAACAACAAGCATACCTGCCAACCTTTGGCTTTTGGAGTAACCATTACAATTTTTTCATCAAATTATGTATTATGCAAGACTTATATGGATTACGCTTTTTTCATACATTACAAAAATAAAAAGCAGTAAAAAGTTGTTCTGTTGTTTTTATTATCACCTTTCTAATTCCACTCATAAATTTAAGAATATTCTTAAAAAGGGAACTGCTTCGTAAAAATATCATAAGAGTAGTTTCCTTATTTGCTATTTATAGCAACTGTACATTACCACATTTCCAAGAAAACAAACAGGTTTTTGAACTTTGCCTTACTGATTTGTTTTAATGATAAACTGGAAAAGTTAGTGAACAAGTTGATGTTTTTGAAGAAAATAGTGCCAAATGTGATGTGAAACACTTTGCAGTGTGAGTTGTGGATATTATATAACAAAATGTTAGAGCAGATAGATCTTTTTAAACTTCAAAACATGTCAGATCAGAAAAAAGGACAAACTTTTAAAGAATGAGAGAAATGTAATACAGTATTCTGAGCACCTGTGATCACTGCTGAATCCCAGATTGTAATTATTCAGTGAAAGTTACAAATGGAGACTGGTCAAAGTGAGTGCAGAATATAATTTTTCAGTACATTTTGTTTGTATTCTGGTTCCAGTGCATATGGATTTTGCCCTTTGTGACAAAAATTTTGACCAGCTGCAAAAACCATGTTAGTTGTAACAGTGTATCTTATTCATACCTGCTGTAAATTATAATTCTGGTATTAATATATAGATTACACCTATTATGCCCAAATTATGCTTTTTTGCCACTTATAATAGCAATAATTACACCTACTTCTTGGGTGGTTGACATGTATGAATAAGAAATTCAAGTTACCACACTGACATAATATTCATTTAGGAACAAGTAGATATAAAAGTCTTCTGATATCAGTGTGACTGCATTTAGGAGTAAAGAAACAACAAAAAGAATTTCAAGGTGGCTACTATTATTGTATGCAAGATTGGCACCATTTTCCTTTTGTTCAGACAACCTAATGTTGATATAACTGTACACCTTGGCAGAATAGCAATAAGATATCAAATTGACAATACTGAACACCGTGTCCACAAGTTTTTGGGAAATTTTTTATTCAGCAGCAATAACAAGATTTTCAAGACAGCAGCCATATTGGATGTCAGATTGGCACTCTTTTCATTTAAGCCCATGTAGACATGAAAAGTCTCTTATTACTGTATAACCAACATATTGAATATCTGAGCAGAACACTGTGTCCACAAGTTTTTGGGAAAATTTTTATTCAGGACTAGCAGCAATAACAAGATTTTCAAGACAGCAGCCATATTGGATGTCAGATTGGCACCCTTTTCATTTAAGTCCATATAGACATGAAAAGTCTCTTAGTGGAAACCACACGATACATCCATTATTGTATAATCAACATCTTGAATATCTGAGCAGAACACGGTATCCACAAGTTTTTGGGAAAATTTATTCAGGACTAGCAGCAATAACAAGATTTTCAAGACAGCAGCCATATTGGATGTCAGATTGGCACCCTTTTCTTTTAAGCCCATGTAGACATGAAAAGTCTCTTAGTGGATACGTCCATTACTGTATAACCAACATATTGAATGTCTGAGCAGTACCATTTTCATTTCGGACTAACTAGAATATCATGTTAGAATATCACAAGTAAAGTCAATGTTTTTTCATTCAGAAGAACTATGAAGCAGTAATGATTTTCAGGATTTCTGTGATGGCCATACTTGACAAGGACAAATCTTTTTCATGTAGGACCAACTAACTAGACCTTGGGATGAATGTGTGTATAAAGTTTCATGGTAATTCTCCATGTAGTTTAGGAGGACTAGCAATAACAAACTTGAGCTAAACGAATTTATTGACGTGGAAAAACATCCCATTCCATAAGTTCTTCTGGCCTTGGACCAGTTGAAAAAAACGAGACTTAGGACTTTAAAAGGTTATTTAAATTTTCAGAATTGTTTCAAATTTCATGTCTGCAGACAAGTTTTAATCCAAACTAACAATCATAGCTTCATCAACAAGACATAATATCTGAATAAAAATGGGGGATTTTGGGTGCTCGAACACATCCTGATGTGAGTGCACACATGATCAAATCTTTTCTCCACACAATTCATTTAACAAGTGTCCAAAATAACTTCATTTGATACTTTTGATCATATTTGACTGTAAATCTAAATATCAACCATCTGCACCAAAAAGTATGAAAAATAGATAAACTATAGATGGCCAGACTGATACCACATTTTCTGCATTGGTACATGCAATTTGGTCAGCTGTTCAAAAACTCTAGGATTTGAGTACAAGCTTTGTGTATATGGATAAAATTTGTGTACATAACTGCTGCTGTGGAAAAGAAAATTGACAGAATTTGAACCTTTGAGCTTTTCTTTTGTCATCCAGAAAATGTTTAAACACAGCAAACCATGCACTTATCCTTACAATTAATCACTTTTACAGGGGTCACGCTAGACTTGACATTTAGGGAGAAGTTGTTGTTCTGGGGCTTAATGCCATTTTTCAGCACACGATAAGCTATACATGGCGGCCAGTATTAATGGTGGAAGAAACTGGGAAATCACCAGAAAAGAACCACCGACCCAACGAGAAGCTACTGGTTACATATCCACATTCACCGAACCCACAAAGACAGAGGTGAGATGGGCAGTGATCCAAAGAGATAGTGCTTTAGACCACTTGGGTCCCCTTATGGAAAAGTGACCATCATTTTAGAAAAAGTAGGGAAAGCGGAAGTAGAGAAAGAAATCCAATATAAATGTGCATTTTTTTGTTTTCTTATTTGAATTATTTCTCAGTATGCATTTAACACTGGTTTTAAGCAATACATATTTTCAGGTTGTGAAAATCTGATGTAGTTCTTAGAAATATATTTTGTACATTTATAAAATTATTATATTCATACCAATTGCATTTATATTCGAAAGTGTGTACAATTGGATAGAGATACATGCAGTGTATTTTGGCCATGAATTTAAAAAGTACAGCAGAAATAATACATTCTAACTGATCAAGTAAGAACATTCATCTTGTAATTGCAAATTAGTAAAACTGGTTTATAAACTACCACTTTATTTTTTTTACTAAAGTTTTCTATAAAATTGCATACAGATCTCTAAACTACTTTGGGAACCCCTAAGACCCTGTAACATGCACATGGGAACAAATACACAAGTGTCTTCACTCCATACTTTTTGTCCCAATTTTTGTTACTGAAAAACATTGCATAACTATTCAAGGCCCAGAGTGGCCAACTGGTCTAAAGTGCTCTCCATGGATCACTGCCATCTCACTTCAGTCTGTTCGAGTCTAAAATTCTGCTTGCTTCGAATGTGGATATGTGATAAAGCTTGCCAGTAGCTTCTTGTGGGTTGGTGGTTCTTACCACGGATTTCCCAGTTTCTTCCTCTACCATTAATACTGGCTGCCATGTATAGCCTATCGTGTGCTGAAAAATGGCATTAAGACCAACAACATAGCGATTCAAAGACAACACACTGGAACATTTAAATCGAGGTGACTGAACCAGATGCTTTCAAACCGAATCAGCACAATCAAGAACAGATATGGCACCATACATAACATGTGAGTGCATCAATTTTTAGAAAGGTATTTTCATGTCACAACTGGCTTTTCTAGCTCTCTTACAACACTCCATGGACAGGACTGCAAATTTAAGGTTTTCTTATTTGCTTAAGAACTTTTAACATTATGCATTGGTTAAATATTAGCTTTACTGTTTTTCTTCATATTTGCAAAAAAAATTAATGTCAGAAAACAACCTCAAACCATTGAGCACTTTTTCAATACCACAACTAAGAATTGTCTTATGTTTCTGACCTGCAAAATGAATTTTTTAAGCTAAATTTTACCTCACATAATAGACTGTTTACTATGAATTGTATATTTTCCCTAATCCAGAGGTGCTGCCAGTATTTTAACTAAAAGGTCTCCCTTGTCACAAAAACAAGGGGGAGTAGAACAAAAGAACAGGTAGGAGGAAATGGACATACTGATGTAGTGGATATGTCAAATGAGGAAATGTGGCAAATTTCCCACCCTGTTCCATATGTAAGTTGATGCGGAGTTATAAGACAAGGCCAGATCAATACCTCAGCTTCTTTTTCACTTTGTTCCTAGCACAGCATTGCAAATTGTATCCTATCTATAACTCAGTAAGCTTTCTTGTCTGGATCAATATAACTAAAAGTATCCAATTAAAGTATCACATGAAGTATTTTAAATGTACTTTTAGCTATATATAATGATGCTGACCTGAAAATTTATTGAGTTACAGATAGGATAAAATTCATGATCCTGTGTGGAATTAAACTATAATAACTAAGTCTCATAAATATTAAAAGTATCAATAATATATATGCTATTTCAGATTGCAAGTAAAAAGGAAATTGCATCATTGGTGCTAAAATGTTTTTTTTTTTCACATTTTTAGGGTGGCCCAATATATATATATACAGAGAGAGATTCCAGGTCTTTGTATAGTTTTCTTTTTTCACCTGATTGCCCCCATTTAGCTGAAGCTTTTGTCAGGAAGAGGAAAAAAAAAACTTCCTGTACTTTGCTCATGCTATACTTTAAATTGCTGTCAGCTCTAAAGACAAGTTCAAAAAATATTGCCAGTTGAGAAATTTACAGAGTAACACCTGGCATTAACTTTCATTATATGATACCATATTCATAATAACCATGGTTAGCCTCATTTCCCCATTGGTAACCTCAGTAATCTGATCTGATCTGCCAAATCTAGATCTCTGTTAACTCTGGAAAAGCAGACTACAGCAGCAGCATATTTAATTAGCATGTACATACCACTACAAAGCCACATGATTTGTGAACAATGGAAGTGACAACTAAAATTTGCTTACTTAGTGGTATTAATTGACAATTGTATATGATCACAGTCATCAAATGAACAATAAAAGATTTCCATACAAATGTAAGTACATCTCTTTTTTTTTTCATAATGGGGCAAATTTATATTCAATCAGGAGATGCAGTAAGAAAATTTATGCAATATCAGTCATGGTTATTCATCTAACTTTTTAATTATACCACAAACATATCAAATTTAAACTGTATATTACAATGTATATTACTAGTGCATGCTGCTTTAGTGCAATTACATCTGATAAAAGTTAATTTTAATACTGACGATCATGTGATCATTTCATATCCTCACGAGTCAGATATTTTTTCATACACAATCTCTTCCCCAAAACGAAATGTTTTTACACATTTTTTTGGTATACTTTTGGAGAATTTACTGTACTACATCCATAAGTCTCATGGGGTTTTTTTTCTTCAGACAGCAGTATTTAGATCCAATAAATACCTTTACTTTTTAATTTCATTTTTTTATTCTTACATATTGTTGCACAAGATCATGCAGGAATAAATTGTTTGAAACAAAAATTGCACACTTAAAAGCCTCTTGATTTTAATTTGGTTCATTATTCGTCCTGTTTTTCATTTAAATTTGCCATGCCACTGAATTTGGGATGGGGTAATAAGCATGCTATGTTTTTGTCCATTAAGCATGTACATCACTTTTTTGTGACACCATTTTTAGGTTCAAAATCACTCTCTCTGATCTCCAACACTTTCCCAGCTATATTGATGTACTTCCCATCTTTAAAAATAAATTACCTTCCATCACAATAAGCCAGTATTTGCCAAATGGAGAAAGATTTTAGGGCAGCAATTATAGACCTGTCTTGATTACATGTATCTGCTGCAAAATGCTTGAACACATAGTCAGCAACATGATGCAAGATCTACAACAGACTGCCAGCATAGTTTCGGTGCCAGACGAAGCTGTAAAACAACTCTTACATAACCCTAGTGGATGAGCTCACCAAATCCTTGGACAGAGAGAAGCAGTATGACCTTGCTATCCTTAACTTCAGTAAGGCTTTTGAACGTGTTCCCCTTGAAAGACTCCTAATTAAGTTGGACAACTATTGATTCAGGGGTTACACACAGAAATGGATCAGATTTCCTATCGGACAGATCAGAGTTATAGTAGACTGAGCAACATCAGACACAGTACCGGTTGTTAGCGGGTACAGCAAGGGAATGTTTTGGGTCCCATCCTCTTCCTGGTGTTCATTAATGATCTACCTGCAAGCGTTCAGATCCAATACGCAACTGTTTGCAGATGACTGTATAGTCTACCGGGAAATAAATGCTGCCAAGGACTCGGATCTTTCATGAAAACCTGAACCAACTGGCCTCCTGGGAAAGGACTTAAAATGAGAATGTGCTTGTCACCAATTATATTCTTAAAACACAAATTAATATTTACATCTTGTTATTTAAGTCGTGTTTTGGTACATTTTTCATCATTATATGGTAGGTCCATCTTGTGGAAATCAAGCAGTGATAACTTGCTCTGGAAACGGTTAATAGAATACACCTGTGAATGTGCAAGTTTGTTGGCTCAATTTGAATGACCACTAAATCCATTTTGCCTTGGCTGTAACACAACAGTCAGACCTTAGGGTAGGGAGCATCTTTCTTCATAAATGTACATGTAAAAATCACAGGTCAAGTCAATTTTTCATTACACACAGTATGTGAATTTTACAGTTTTAATTGCTTGCTTTGCCTGGTAATGAAATCCCAGCTCTTATTAAACGAGTATTCCTTCAAGCCTTTGAAGATATGGGAAATGTGCAATTTTCACACAAATATTGTATAGCCAAGTGCTACAACTCTCTTCTGCTCTCAAATAATTTAACTTCCTAGCAATACTAGACATTTGGATACCATTTACTTAATGCAGTTAAAAAAACTTGTTGGATCCCAAGGTCATGTCGTAATATCAAACTCATTTTACCTGTCGATATTGTATCAAGATGGACATGGGCCATGTTTGATCAACAGATTATCTAAACTCCACTGACATAAAGATCAGTACAGCTTAAAAGGTCAATGTGCCAAGTATTAAATGATATTGGGAACATTCAAGTTTAGCTCAGGTTTCACTTAAAATTGTTAATTTTCCTTCTAAAAATGGTTTAAAGCTTTTTCATGCTCTTTGTTTTGCAACAGTATTGATACAAGATTGAAAATAGTCATATTGCATTGAATTAAACTCATCCGAGGAAAATGTTAATATATTTGAGTATTGTCCACCGTAAATTTGGCAAAGGCATGTAGCATTTTGACTTGTTGGTCCATTCTAAAACTGGTGTTTGCAACAACGCCTCTTCCAAATTATCAGAGACTTGAAATTTGGCAGACAATATTGATAGGTGGTAAATAGGTCTGTTAGTCAGCATGATCTTTCCCAGAGTTGTGTACCTTTTATTGTAAGATTTATATATTTCATTTTTTTATTTGCAACTTGGAACAACCCTTTCAAGGAATGGCTCCTAAACATTAAAATTTAATTTTTAATGCTCATTTGGGTTTTACTTCATATGGCCAAAGGTCAAGGACGTTTACGGAAAAAACTTTTTTCTGCTATCAACAATTTGTTGTAAAATACTCTATAGCAAGAGTGGCAACCCATTGCATGCAGCACTTTGCACTTAAGCGGATCTAGCACAGCAGACCAAACATTTTGCTAATGCATGTTCATTAGGCTTCATTTCTTGCCAGGCTTAGAACATAAGCTTGCGTGATAAAGACCATGTTTGCTTGTGCACAAGATAGATATGTTCTAATCAGATAATCTTGCATTTAATTGTAGGCATGTCAACTATTATGCATTATAGTTCTGATGCAATCCTTATATTTTTTCACCCAATTATGTCCTACACCCACTTGCCTGTATAACATTTTTGTTGCAATAATGGAAAAAAGGTTTAATTTTTAAAAAAATCTTTTATTCAAATACAGCCGTTTTTTATTACACATTTAAAGAAAATTGATAATTTTAAATCAAATTGAGCACATTGATTTATTTATGTACTAGACTTGACCTTTCAGCAAAAGTTAAGATATAAAGACTAGGCAAAAATGGTTGTACATAAATAATTTATCTGTACATATTTGTTTTTATTCTGGTACTGATCTACATAATTTCTGCCATTTGTATAATGACAAGAATTTTAACCAGCTCTGGATCCAGGTTAGTAG